>OX104134.1:7410106-7666747 GCA_944470555.2 Heterobilharzia americana
ACAATGACCAGGCTTTACTCTTATCTGCAAATGGGGAATGAGCACCCTCAGAATTTAAGATATACCTCTCTAATGAGCGCCTAAAACCCTGAAATCTCAGACAAAGAAGGTTTCCCATCGATTAACTCTCAGCAATTAATATCACCTAACAAAGTGAATTAATCGCAAACATGATCTACAGACTTCAGTCAGTTCCGAATATTAATGACCTGACAACACGTTGGTTATATTAATGAGATTCCCAAAATCTAGCCTGTCCACATTATCATTATTAATGATAAGAAGCAAGAAAGAACCAGAATAAATAACAAATGAACAGAAATACTAATAGAGAACTTACTATGAAGGGATTACTCTTCTTTCTACCAAGAAGGAGTCTATTACTTTAGAAATTTGAATAACTGAGTCACCATTATTAGATGATCACTGGAATTCATTCTAATGGATGAATAAATGTGAACTTACTGTGTTCGATTCCACAAGTAGCCATCAGTAGTTCACATCAATGAGGAATCAAAAAGTACCATGAAATGGTAACTGAATAACTACTGATTTGTATTAGTTCTTCTGATTGAGTTAGATCACGATAAAAAGTTGCTTCAAACTTACCAGATCTCTCTCAAACCACCTAATGGAGTTGCATGTTTGTGTATTTGCAAAAATCTAAAGACTTTTTTTATCCTAGAAAATTACTTCATTTTCGGTCATATAGTGATACATTGCACTAGTAAACCACAAATGGATACTTTTGTACAAATGAAATATATGTCGTCGTGTTAAATATCGAAGTTACTTCATGATTCTGCAAAAAGCGTGAAAGAAGTCCCATATAAAGTATATGCGTAGGCTGATAAACAACACTTCTTGACAATGCAGCAATTACTGCCAAATTGAATATCATATTCCCAGCTTCCATACTGAACACTTGTGCTTTCGAATCACTGAAACAAGTCTTCATTTCTGATTCATAATGAAATATGATTTGTTTTCTTATTTTGTACCTGTTCTCAACATAGCAGAAAAAGCAGTATAACTGCATTAAGTAAAATACCTCAATAAGGCATATAAGACTCTTTACATTGTTTGGACTCTGGAGAGCAACTAATTCTAAGTTGTCTAGTCCTGAGTGCTGACCGGATTCTGTCGTTTATTTTGCAATGTAGCCTTCAAGCTTGGAGGCTCAGCTCCGCACATAGGACATTATTTCCCTCTATTTTTCAGACAATTCTTGCTTATGAGTGCAAGAAAGCATAAAAACCAGGTAGGGCAAGGCATCCTGCCGATTGCCTCCAACCAAATAGTATATGAAACTCTGTCATATTGTCAGTAATTCCAGCTAGTTTGAAGTTGACGGAAGACAAAAGGTTTCCAACAAGGGCTCATAAATGTCAACTGGATATAAATATTTGCAGAACATGATGCTAACTTTTCCATCCTAAAGGATTCTAATCGATTTAATTTTCTTTTGTGCAAACAGAATGTTATCACATGCTGCAACGTTTTTTGAAGGCAACTTTGATTACTCTTGCTTCATAGCCATGGGTAGTCTTCAGCAAGGCGGATTTGCAGCCATCGAAAAATATGATAACCAGGAGATCTGAGCCTGCATCACAGCCGTGAAGACTAAAACTCATCCACCAACAGTTTAGTAAAGGATATCTTTCGGTATTTTAGTGACAAAATGCCATAGTAATTCCCTCACACATGCTGTAAGCCGTAACTGTGAATTATTATCGTCAATTAATCACTGTCGTAGAAATTATGAACAATTTTAAGGTTTTTTACAAAGCTAACCACAGTTCAGACAAGTCTACAAATCGTCAACGGATACTGAGGCATCTGCTCATGAGCCCACATGCCAACAAAGATGGATCATTGCGGTCCAGTAAAAGAATCAATTAGAAATTGCAAGCATCAATAAATAACTGTTGGTACCCGTTGTATGTGACGTGACTGTTGTGTTTCAGTAGCCTAGTGGATAATACTTTGGTGTTTGAAACGATGGGTGATGAGTTTTAGTCTCAGTGGGAACAGAATCACTCACCTGTATGCATCTGATGGGTCCTAAGTGGGACAAAACACTCGTACTAAATCACACTAGTATCCACTACCACACATACTGAAGCATAAAAACTTCCCTTTACATCTTGACTGATGGGCATATATGAGTTGAAAACATCTAACGACTATAGAAATCATGTACACCTTAAAACGGTATATCACTGGATGTTAAAATATACTTAGTAGATTGATATGCATACTGACAGCTGCATGTTTAACAAACTATTGAATAACAAATGTGTGTTTTGTTTTGGTGTATGCCATAAGACTTCTTTTTTAAGAAAACAACTTAGGAATGCAAATTAGAAAAAAGCGAAAGTGAGTAAATTGAAAGTCAGTAATAAAATCTCATAGTGTATTTCGACTATATTCATAACAGCCGCAGTTAGAAGGCCACATTACGGAAACAGAAATAATACCTTTACCTCTAAGAAAATCTAAACTTTGTGTTATATGGTCAGTGCCAAGCACAACGAAGCTCTAAACCTATGTCTGATGCTTATTGGGATTCAGCAGCAGGACACAGTTGCAAGCTGGAGGAGGTTGTTGTTCCTTGAGAGGTTCGAACCCACTCTATTGCTACCTGTAGTTTCTAAGCCACCTGTCCTGCCTCTTACCCTCTAAGCTACAAGGAAGCTACTAACTACTGTTCAGTTCATTTTTATTAACTCACCATTGTGCCTTACTGTCACTTTTATAGTTTACCACACCAACTGCTCACTGATGTCTACTTATCCTAATCCAAATCAGGGAGAGTTAGTTAGTAGCAGAAACTGTTTGATCTCAACTCTAAATATCCAAAATACACTTTGTTGGTGGACTTCGTTGAAAATACGAAGGAAAGCCAGTGTTCACAAAAACTTTGGTCACATATATTTCTCTAACACATAGAGATAGCAGGAAAGCAAACAACACACAAAGCCATAAAAATTTACAATGTGGTTACAACTGTGCATTGGGATAAAGGGATATTAACGTTTGGAAAACTATGTTAAGTTAAAATTGTACTAGCTAATCCATATGAAGGAAATATCGCACAAAAAGTTTAGAACTTAAGTGTCATCTTGGTGATTAAGAGTAAGAAACTAGGGGATTTTAATTTGGACACGCAAGCTAACCCATGTAACAGACGAACTTAGTGTGAAAGTTTAAGGGCTGAGTTACGATTGCAGTTGTTTTTCTTTTGAGAGTTGCTATTCGAGAAAAATTTGGTATATATTTAAGACTTACTAAACGTGGAATATTCCCCCAGGTTTGATGTACAATAGTGCTTGTTTTGAAGATAGTTACTGAAGTTAGGAGGTTGCGTTTGCTCAGGTATGTTAGAGGCTAACAGAATATCAGTACGGATACAACAGGTCTGTCTCTAGTTTGCCTACTTTCACCACCTATGCTGCCGTTAGGAACTCCAGCTGGCTGTCAAAAGGTGGTTACAATGTTCAGTAGCTGTTTTCATCTTTCTCTACGACTACAATAAATGATTTGTTTTGGGGCATTTAACTATGTTTCTTCGTCGCATTGCTTGTGTGTAACGTACTGTAAGCTGAAAAGTACTTAGGTTAGGCGCATACAAGTCACTCATTGAAGTAGGAAATCTACGCTATCTGCAGTGGATAAGACAGGTAATACGTGTGCTCAGCTACTGAATGCTCTAATACCAAGTTTAGCTGGAATAGGTTTACACCAGTAAAAGAACTAGTATTCTAGATAAAGAGATGTGGCCAAAGTGCAAGGTGAATTATTGTGAAGAAATGTATTTTATAAGTACTTGAAGTTGGTTTCCAGTACAGGCTTCCATCCACCATCCTTCTTAATCAGTTAGCACTTCAGTTAACTTGACTAAAAACATTTTACCACCGTCCTTATATACCTCATGAACTAGGCCATCTGGTTCTGTTGCCCTTCCTTGTTTCGAGTTACCTACAGCTTCCTCGACTTCTGGTAGTGTTGGGGAGGAACCTCAATGTTCCACTCATGATCCGAATGGAAAGCGGGCAACGCAATAGTAACTGGAGGCCAGATGAACTGTTTCTCGAAGTCTTCTGCTCATCATTTTAGTTGTCTCCCCTGCGAGTGAATCTCAGACACATCCTTCTTCATCATAGTTTTACTAACCATTGACGTTTTCGCTCCAGTTCTCTGAATAAATAATTGTCTACTGTTAATTATCCCAGCTGCCTTTTCCATCCCTTTAGCTTTCGCTGCCCACCACTGTCTGCGATCATTGCGTAGACTTTTTGTCAGTCTACACTTGAGTTGCTTTCGCTCCTCAATGTACTCATATCCTACCGATAATTTATATGAAATCTGTAGCAACCTTGTCTGAAAACAAACTGAAATCAAGACGGTTACGGCTATAAATAAGGTTAAATAAGGTTAAACTTATCATCGTTACCTTAGCAATGCATACCACTTATAATGAATTTACGCATAAGCAGTTAGTTAACTACATAACAGGATGAGATATTATAATTAGTGGGATTTGTATTTCTACAACTTTTTTTGGACTAACAGATTCTGGAAACTTTTTCTGTTATTCTTTTCATCATGCTGAAGGAAGAAAACTTGATCGCTTTAGACGACATAAGTATTCATTTAACATTTTAAACACGTCATGGTATGTCTTGGTTACACCTACTTAAAACAGAAAGATTTCTTACAGGAGGAAGTCAATTTCAATTGAATATTGTGTTTAAAAAATTAGCGATTCAATTTATAATTCAGATATTAAAATATCTGAAGCATGGGTGTCATTAAATGTAGATTATTAACATACTTGATGTGCTTACAAAATGGTATCCACTGATGTAGTGAGGATGATACAACTTATATTGCTTAGTTCCCTGGAGAAAATAACTAAAATAAAAAATTGTTTTAAAAGATTTATTGGCTGAAGTGCTCTATTCTTGATATATTTATGATTACAGAATCTTATGACGTAGCTTTTTATTAATATAGGCTATAGAAGTGGGCTCCGAATTCCAAAAACAAATTATGACAATCATACTTTCTTTCTCCAGCCTTAATTTACCACCTGTTCAGGCCTCTTGTTGTTCTTCTATCAATACGCTGAATGGAAGCACGAGAAAGTAGACTAACGAATTATAATGATGTCGTATTCATTCTGTTTTAATTTATTCATCATCATATCCTGTAATGCATCTACATTGTGCAGTAGAATAGGAAATTGTCAAATAACCCTTACATTCAAATGCACTGAAATGCACACTGATTATCAGTCCGCTTGTTGTAGACTAATCAAGTTACATCACATACTTCATGTAGCCTGGATTAGGAAGACAAATTGATTAAAATCATGCGCACTGTAAGTGTACACAATTATCGATATACACAAAAATAATGTGATGAATCATCATGTCATATCATATGGCAAGTTGAGTTAGGAGATCCCTATACGAAATTAAATTCGCTGCAAGATGTAAGTGCAAAGTGAATCAAAGAATCTAATAGTGAAAAGTATTGACTATGCAACATGCTAACCTCATGCCATTTTATAACTTATTTCCTGAAAAAAGTATTACTTTTCAACGATGGTTGTTTAGAACATAGTTCTACTGTGGGCCAAAATACACAAGAATCCGAAAACCAAAAATTACGTAACCACCCTTCCACCGTAGTTCACGACTTCTCAGCACTGTCTGCCTTCGTTGTTTCGTCTACCGTATGTTACAAAGATTGTACTGTACTGTACTGTACAGTCATACTAAAAGAGAAAAAAGAGTTTTGTAGTACTATTTCACTCTCACCATTTTCACCTAAGCGAAAAGTATATTAAAACAAACTATTTCCCTCTTCACTATGTGATTGATTGGCAGAATATCCTTGGTTCGTGTTTTCATAATTGTTGCCAAGTTCTGATCAAACACATGATCAAGGAAGTCATGAAGCAGCAATTTGTTAACTCCAACCTGTTAGCTGAAGGATAATAATCCATCATTAGGACATAGTGAAAGGTCAACCAATATCTAGGTATCCTCACAGAAACCTGTATGTCAATACAGATAAAGCAACTCAGTCCATGAAGTTACAGGTATCAATATATAATCCACCATTCTTTTTGAAAGGAAAGGCTCTCTTTTTCGTTGAGTGGGTAGAGACAGTCAGCGGTGGCGCATAGTTTTCTTACTTGTTGGTAGTTTTCAACAAGGGTGTTTGCAACTTTCACAGGACTGATGTTCTGTCAGAGATTTGGACTCACGTTACTCAGCACAGTGAGGACTAGATAACGTTAAATTGATTACTCTCCAATGGCCAGTCGTTGTATCTTCTTTTCGTAAGCAACCATACTTTCTCCGATTTTCTAGAGCATTCGTGATGATAAATATCGCCGAAATTATCAGTTCCAAAATATCTACATACGTGAACACCTAAAACCATCTCGTTCAGTCACCATGCTTTAACTACTTGTTACCCCCAACCCTTAAGAGAAAGATTTCCCTATTCGTCTAATACCTGGTGTCAACAGCTAGCCATATCATACGACTGTAAAATGGTTAACTGAAATTATTCAGACAGTTAAAATTCAGATCAATAATTACAGTGAGCTGGATTCGCTCAACTTCGTCAATTCCATCAACGGTTTCCATGTATATGGAAAGTGTATGTTACATAAGGTTTTTACATTGATCTTTACCAACGTCCCTTTGACAGAAACCATCTGCTTTTTAAGTAATTACTTTGAAGTCCACAGTCTCGAAATTTTATAGCACTTGCTGAAGTAATCGCTCATATGATGCACTTTTAGTGTACAATTTATATTTAACAATAAACCTTATTGACAAAAGAAGTAGCGATGGGGTTACCATTAGCTCTTTTCTAGCATACTGCTCCATGGTTTGTTTTGAGAACACTATACTACGCTAGAATGTCAACCAGTTTCATCATTTACGATAAGAAAAGTAACTAGGAAGTCATACTACTGATGTTCAGTGAATGTGATAAGTAGGTTGCATTCACTATGGAAACTATAAACAACTCAAAATTTCACTTCCTGGATGTTCTGTTGAGAAGAAGTGATGGTTTATCTGAAATGGTCAATTCGAAGAAAACAAATGTGGAATGAATAATATGTTCGTATTACTAGGCAGAAAAAGAAATTTGTCTCACTGACTGTGCACCAGATTTAAAATTTATAGGAACTAAGTAAAAAATAAGGATTAGAAAGAATCAATGGAAGAAACATGAAGCCTCAAGAACACTGAGAACGAGCACCTATAGTCGCAAAGAAGCCACTACTTATGAACATTGAAGCTAGAAAAGGTACTATGGTAGAGACACTGAATACTTGTTTTCCACACAACTTCAGATTACCTTCTCTGGTTAACAACTGATTCGATGGTGTGTGAAGGATGGAAAACCGCCTTTAGCCACTTCCATTTGTGTTTTCTAAGTCTTCTGCTCCCGTAGAGTTGTTTATATAGCCCTTGTAAAACGGGCTCTATCCAAATATATCTCTTGACACTATTCGGTATGGTTGTCTAAAGGGAGAGGGCAAATAGATTCACACCTCAATTCTTGGAAACCTGGTTATTACTGGTGAATATGCTTCACTAAAATCAAAGTGATTTGCAAAGTGAAATGGTACATTTTAAAGCGAGTGAGGATTCACCACCTAAGCATAGCAGAGGCCTCTACAACACAAAAATTATGGCCCCTAGGATCCAAAGATTTTGCTGTGTTTGACAAGACGAATCAGAAGCAAGTGTGTTATTTACTGACTTTCGGTAGGCTTAAGATATTGACATCTTCATTTCTTCTATTGTAAGATAATGTGATTTTTCTTAAGATTTGGATTATTTGTGGCGAAAAATGATAACTGCCTCTGATCAGGGAATTAGGCATATCTCATATGTCAGGCATCACCCATTCGACTACAAAACATTTTTTCAGTAGCCTTTAGGATCTAGAAAGCGGATTCAAAAGCTAAAATTTAGCTTTTGTGGTTTACTAATTAGGAAGTAAGTTGGTGCCGGTGCTGAAAAGAGGAAAATCGTTTTAGTGTTTCTCTCTTTCATGATCTGAAATAGACTTTCAGTTCAAGTAAAATCCAATGTTAGTGTTCAGGGAGTTACAGTTCGACATTATTCCAGACATTTCCTTGACAAACTATGTAAATTATTAGTTATAATTCTCGATTTCACTCAGTAAACTGGTCATTGAAAATCTTACAAATTTTATAATTAACATGAAAGTATGGTATAAAACTTACATATTTTTTTTGTTATGGTAGATGCATAGCTAAACAAAGTAGGCTAAATATTTATTGGTTTGGTAGTACTACGTACAACTTCAAGATACGATGTTTCGGTTCCACATTAAAACCAAATTTTTATTTTAGAAGGTATACCCAGTTCCTCCTTCCACTTAGGTTATAATCTTCCCATGACCTCGTTCATTTTACTAATGCCTATCAGTAATACTGTTTTTTATCCCGTTTTCCTTACTCTGTGATTATTGATTTCAAATTTCCCATTGAACTCCACTTTTTTCTTATTTTATTATTCCCAGTATTATTATACAATCGATTGTACCTTTGATTTTGTGCTCACCAACTGGCTATTTATGAGCATGTTTACACACTATAACTATTAAGGCGAATCCATATCATCTGAAATGATTTGTCGAAAAGAAGGTTTTCTACTCTCAGTAGTCTTTTGTCAACTTTTCATTATTCATTGAGACGGTATTTATGTACTATTTCTTAATGAAAATAACCCAAATTTAGGTACAGGTAAACAGTAGAATTTAAATTTGTTATTAAATGAGATTTTAAGGTAATTTGACTGATATTTAGCAGCTATAATTCAGATTTTATGATTCTTCGTCCACTTTATCTGACCAAATTGATCAATCGCTATCTGCGTTATTGTCACAATTTCAGTCTGATGTCATCGGTTTGACAGCAATCAAGGGAGTGAATTTGATCCTACCTTAGGCTCTTCAGCTGAAGTAACAGAGTTC
Source organism: Heterobilharzia americana (assembly GCA_944470555.2). Taxonomy (NCBI): domain Eukaryota; kingdom Metazoa; phylum Platyhelminthes; class Trematoda; order Strigeidida; family Schistosomatidae; genus Heterobilharzia; species Heterobilharzia americana. The sequence continues at coordinate 7,419,149 of OX104134.1, forward strand.
CCACTGAGACTCGTCGCTCACCGTGTGATGAGTTTCAAACTAGAACGAAACACCTATGCACTGGGCTCTCCGGTTTTCAGTGACTCTTTGTCTGATGTTAACCTAGGATTAAAAATCCTTTGATATCCCCTTCCTACTGAATGGCTTACATGCATCATCACAAGCAGTTGAGTAAAGCGCCATTTGACAAAATTTCAAAGAAAGTAAAAGGATACATTCTGTTTCCTCCCTCATGTAAAACTCCCTTCAATTTTATTTTGTTCACGATGCAAACCTATCCAAACTGAATTTGAGAGCAAAATAAATGTCATATAACATTTCAGAATTTACACATGCTACCTACAGACTGCATAGTTGCATATTCCAGACAGACGTAAAAGAAGTATATGCAGATTTGAATGATTGAATAAATATTAAAGTAATGGTAGTTTCACCCTAGTATGATGTGTTATTTCTTTCCACTTTTTTTCCCAACTTTTTAATCAGGCACTAATTTCGATATATTCATACACAATCCAATGAGAAATCGACTACTTTTCAGAACCCTGACGTCAGTATCATTCTTACTGCCTAATCCACAACTATGGCCACCGGACCTACCTGTCATTTTCACACCTACAAAAAATTATACACTAACTTATATCACGAATTATTTCAAGATATTAATTTTCCTATTGGTAAGTACAAATGCTCATACATAAACATAAAAGTGATATAGTGTAATTGTTTGTTGTTCATTGTTAAAGAGGAGGAATATGTATCTCTTCAAGATAAACAAGATTTCACAGCCGTGAATTCAGCAGTTTGAAGCATTCGGAATCTGCGAAATCACCTTGTTAGTTATCACCTACCTTTTGATTCAGTTCCATATAATCATCATAAATTGTGTTCACCAACTTTCTGAATGAGTGATAAAAATAAATTTAAGCATAGTTTATGCATTTATACTGCCTAAAATAATCATTTCTTTGACCCCAAAAAACATGAAATCAAATACATATATGTCATTTAAAAATGACCAATTTCGTATATCTGGTTCCTATCGAAGACTGAATTCTACCGTCCGTGTTTACAGTTTGAAGATTTAGATATGTAAGGGGAGATCATGATGCACTGCACCTACAGCTCAAAACCATTTACAGTCAAATATTTCAACACACTATTTTTCTGATGCACTGGCATATTCTGCTGTCACACATAGAAGACCATCCAAAATTACACACAAAAAACAGTGTACCTCGATATGCATATTAGCTGAAACACAGTTATTTTATTAATAATTGTCCCCTTGGGTTCCTAGTAGAAAATACGACTTCAGTAGCACATCACCATTTCACTCTCTTCTCCACAATCTTTTCAACCTGGATCCACAACCGCTCAGAAACTTTCATTTCTTACTCACACCATCGCCTCCATGTCACCCTCCACTTGAAACCCCAACTCGTCGTTTCCCATTTCGATTCCACTCGACGACCTGGCCTGCTCTAGTCTGGCCTGGCCTGGCGTGTGATGTCCCCAAATTGTCTTCTCAGTGTATGCTGAATCCAATCCAATCCAATCCAATCCAACCCAATCTATTTCCAGCCAGCCAGTCAGTCACAGTTCATTGGTCCTCATTCTTATTATTCTCTCAATCCATCTGATACTCAGTATCAAGCCACAGTACGGGGCACCTGTCCATGATGAATGTCTGCAGTTTGTTGGAAATGCGTTTCGTAACGCACCAAGTCTCTCAACCATCACATAGTAGCACTGACTCACTTGACTGACATTAGTCTTGAAAATCCGCATGTTGTTCACGCTTTATGCTGAGTGCAGTGCAGTAGGTCTCCACACTGATTTCAGGTTAATTCAGGAAGGCCTGTCTTACTGTCTTTCCGATCCTGGCTTGCTTTGACGTCTTCATCTGTGCCTGTGCCTGTGCCCGTGCCGCCGCCTGCACTTGAAATGATGCTGCCTCCTAGGCAGGTGGGTAGGTGAAAGAGACTATGTCCTCTAGATTTCTCTCATTCATGGTGATTGGTGTTTGTTGTTGTTGTTGGTTGATTGGATATCTTCAACATCTCTGTCTTCTCTACATTCACCTGGAGGAAGTCCCGTATTCGCTGCCTCACCTCGCCTCTTCTGCCAACTTGTTGGCTTTCGCTTGTAGATCTCCGAGTTTGTGCCACAAGACATTAGATATAAATCATCATTATGATCATCATCATCGGCGGTGGCTGCGGCAGCGGCAGCGGCAGCGAAATCCAAATCTTCTTCTAGCCTCTTTTCATCGGTCCAACCAGCGTATGCCGATCTTCTCGCTCCTCACAGTTGTCCATTGCATGATCCAGTACAATCCGGTGATAGTAGGCGGTAGCCTTGTCTCACTCCTGTTCCCAGTCTTCACTTCACTTCAAAGGCGTCAGTGGGCTTTTCATTGCCAATCACTTAGCATGCAGCATCATATAGCAAATAGCTGATGAATGAGGTTGATAGAGGTTTGTGGCAGTAAAAAGAGTAGTGTTGAAGCAGCAGCAGTAGCAGCAGCCTGCCAAATTACTTCTCAGTCAACGCTGTTCAAGGCCTTTTCAAAATCGATGAAGTTGACGTTGAGTTGAGTTGACTGCCATTCTATGTTCTATTCTATGATGATGCGTAGCATAGAGTCGCGATTTGATACTCACATGATTTGTTTTTTCTTGACGCCAGCCAGCCAGCCAGCCAGTTACGGTCGTAATCCAGTTGAATGCAGAGTATCTATCAGTCTCACTAGGATTATGCAGCTTAATATTTTGGTTGTTTTGGGTGGACAGGAGTTAAGCATGATTCCGTGGTAGTCCTCACAAAGACATAGACCACCAAGACTTCTTCGGCAGGTACACAAGGTAACCCTTCTTCCAATCAATAAGCAGGTACCTTTCCTTCCGTCCTCCCAAACCTAATGTAATAGTGGTATGAGTGTATCCGCTGTGTCTCTGCGTCACTTCACAGTGCTTCTGGAGGAATTCCATTTGGTCCTGCTGCTTTACCGGATTTCAGCAGCCTAATGGCGTCCATGACTTCACTTCTGCTTTTGTCAGAGTGTCTGTATTCACTAGTAGTTTTGTGGCTGGATTGCTGGTGGCATTTCTGGATGAGATAGGGGTGGAGGTGGTGGTGGTGGTCGATTCAAGAGTTTTTTGATGCGGTCAATCCATCGTTTCTTTTGTTTCTCCTCTTCCGCGGTAACTAAGTTCCCTTCACTAACTTTCATGTCCTTCATCTGATTTCTCCTTTCAGATTGTTATTTGATATAATATTGTCAGGTCTCTCCTACCAGCTGCCTATTCTGCTTCACTTCCAAGTGTGTCGTAGAACTGTCTTTTGTCTTTCCACGCACTCTTCTTCACTTCCTTATCCAGTATAGTCTTTTTCAGGTTGTATTCAGTTCCTCTTTTCGTTGTTCATCCTAGCACTGCACTACACTGCACTGCACTGCACTGCACTGCACTGGTTCATCTTCTGACTCACCATCGCCATCTTCCTCTCCCTCCTCTAACAACTTCCATATCTCCATCGACATCCATTCCTTGTCTCGTCTTCCTTCTTCTTCCTTCCTAACATGGTTATGCAGGTTTCCTTACACATGGTGTTCAAACAGTTCCAGCGTTATTCCACTCAGGTTTCTTCAGCGATGTTGCTTGTCTCTCTCATTTTGTATTGAGAGCTTACGTGAAGATGTCCTCTGTAGTTTTGTACTTCTGTTCAGTTCCTGTTCTGGGTGTTCAACTTCAACTGTGGCCCATCACCAACTTCTCTGAAGGCTTTCAACTTGATTTTGAGGGTAGGTTCCTTACACTAGATAGTGAGTGGTGTAAACCACCTACATCTGCTCACTCCCCTTCTTCACCTGATCTTGTGTCCAGCAGGCTGGCTGCATCTCCACTTTCTTCACATTGAGATGAAGTCGATCTGAATTTTAGTGTGGTGTGTCCTGTTGTCTGATGAAATCAAATCCATGTCGTTTTGTGAGTATCCTTGTGTTTTTACACACTGCATCACAGTTAGGTATTCATGTCACCCCACCCATTAGAATTTTGATGTCGCCAACTGGACTGGGGTCTTTTCCAGTGTTGATTGCAGTTGTCTGTAGAATTCCTCCTTCTTCTCTTCATCTGCATTATTTGTAGGTGCGTAGCATAGCACTGCACTGAATAATTGTGACTTCGCTTCCTTTTGAGTTGAATCTTGCTATCATGATCCAGCTGGAGGAGGAGATCGGTTCCCACTGTATGAGAGAGAGAGAGAGAGAATTCAATGCTCTTGGTGACAGTACGATTGCCACTTCAAAACTCAGTGTATTCATACTTGTCGTCTGGATGAGAATATCGGAGTAGATTATTGACTCTCCAGTTGACAGTTGAGAGAGTCCACTTCCATTCCACCTGCTTCCACTGATTCCCTGTCTAGCACCTCTAAACTATGTCTTATCATCTCTCTGATAATCTGGGCACCCTTGTCAGACAGTCAACTTCAAACATGGTGCAGACATTCCATGTCCCCATTCCTACTTTCGCTTTCATCGAGAGAAGCGAAGATACATCGGTTGATTGGCTTCCTGAAGGCTTTCAGCAACCGGCGTCATTTCGTCTCTCCGATCACAGCGAGGAATAGGTATATTTTTATTTATTGTATTTTCTTTGTGCTTTGAAGTTTCTTCAGCGATTGGATTAGTTTTACGGGGTAGGGTTGCTAGCCGTATGCACAACCTTCCCCGTTTATCGGTGCTTATAACCGGCTAGTAACTAGTGATCTAGTTAACCAGGCGAGGTTGAACACAGTTGTGGAGAAATAAAATCAAGGTTTCTAATGGTAATGTATGCATGTAGACAGTTAACGTTCCTTGTGGTGAGCTTCTTCGTGATTTTAAAGATTACGAGTAGACAGAAGACACTTCTTGTCTTTACTTTAAAATTAGGAATCTCCTTGCCCTAATGGGCCAATGACTGTCGGGATTTCTGTACTCATTTAAACGGCTCAGTTGGCTTTTGTCAACATACTGCATTTATGTTGCTGTCATGGTATTCGATTTGCAATTAGGAGAGGAGTATTAATTACGGCAGTTTGTTCTGTTATCAATCTCTTAAATGAGGTTCACAACTCTGGATGAAAGTAGAAACTTCTGGGTGTTTGACCTACGTTTCCTTTGCAGAAAAGGCGATGGATTGCGTTACTAGCAAGTCATTAACACAGAAGTCAGGCATAGAGTTTTAGACGGATTCGGTAGGTTAATGGATAAAGTTGTGGACTTTCTTCTACTCAGGTGGCTTAAATTTGTGTTATTCATACCTAGTCGCCATCTAACTCGTTTTAAAGTGCTAGCTGAAGTAAGCTCAGGTTGGATAAATGCCAGATGTTGCCAGATTTAAACGTAGCATCAGTTTAGGAAGTCCCTGACTGTTGGTGTGGTCCATATAAGAAAATGTAGACTTCGCTGTTTGGGGTGCACAAGAGGTGGTTATCTTATGCCACTGACCTATTGGATAACGCTCTGATGTCTAAAGCGAAGAGTTCTGTGTTCGAGTCGGAATAAGAACATCATCACTTCCTGGGGTGTAGGTACATGCAGCTGACAAGTCCCAAATAAGATGATATGTACGTCATGGATTCCTCTGCCAGCAAGCATGTGCGTTAAAACATCATAAATACTCAGGCAATGTCTAGGAAACCCCATAGGAGCCCATCTACCAACAGAGGTCAAGTAATTCGACCCAGTATAACCACAGCCAATTCCAGCTATTAATAAATAGTGACTGAAAGCATTGTTACCAAGAATGGTTCTCTAAATTGCAAAGAACACAACTGGTTTTCATGAAACTGATTTTTCTTTCGAAAAATAAAAGGTTTAGACCTCAAAATGTTTATTTGTTCCAATAAGCTTAGTATCAATATTGCAGTCACTAAAATAGAAGTGCAGAGAAATGTAGTAGATGGGTAAGCATTCTTAGTAAGATACTAATGTTTCACTTAAACAAGTTGAAAAATATTATGATGATGAAGACCGAAAGAGGTAGTGCTACTTAACAGAAAACAACAAACCCATTTCTGCTTCTACATGTACACAACTCTAAATGTATGTTACTATGATGCATAAAATAAAGTAGATACTACTATCAGAATTCTAGGGAGTCATATGATTCATGGGTACTACATTTTCAAGATTTTGTTTGAAAATATTCACAAATTTAGTAAGATACTTTTTTACGGAGAAATTATAAACTACGAAACTGTAAATCAAACTGACACGGTATGAAAGACGTAACGGTATTTGTTCTTCGTGAATCACATAAAGATTTTCCAAAGTATGCAAAAGCTGATAGTATGGTGTTATCTGCCGAACTCAATATTTCTCTAATGTTAACAGCATATTTACCCATACAAACGCTAAATGCAAATCCAGCCGACAAGCCATGAGGATACTTAATTCTTTGAACCGCAGTCAATCTGAAGTGAAATCTAAGTGATTGAAAAGCAATTCAAGATTGCAGTTCTGATGCCGATCGACAAATACATATAAATTCAAACAACATTCCTTACTGTCAAGCATAGCTACGATTAGATGCATGCAAAAAGGCATTTTAAGTTGTCTTTAACACGGATTTTTTCACTAAGTGATCTATTCAACTGAACCAAACAATTGGATACAGACAACTGAAGTAGATTTTCTATGTCACTACAGTTTTTTTTCTCTGACTTCCCATAGGACATGATAGAAAGTTCTATCCCTTGATCTCAGTTCTTCAGTATAATGTAGCGACTAACAGGATATGAAAATATCACCAGAGAAACTGAAGGAGCCACTGTAGAAACGTGCGCCAATGTTCGCTCTTTTTTGTAAAATAGACTCTATAGATAGAAAAGTGAGATGATAATTGATTCAATCCTGCCTACAGCCTCTTGTTAGAGAGGATTTTCTCAGCAAAACTGAATTACGTCCCAGTAAGCGACACGTTCAATAAGCTTGAATGCTATTGTCTGTGATCTGATGACAATCTTGTCATCTTCGGAGTCAAACCACTGAACATTACAATGAAGACTAACCTAAATTTAAAATATTTTTAAACTTTGTGTTACCTATTGTTTCTCGGTTATGAACGATTTATAACTGTAGAGCTGGAGAAGAAGCATTTTAGGGTCATTGCCACCCAGAGACTTTATTGCAAAGAATTTCACTATTGGGAAACTTGCAAGTAACCACATGCTTTTGTATAGGATTCAAATGATCAGAGACTCTACTTTACCTAGACTTAGTATATGTTGTCTTTATCAGTATGGCATATCCATGACTGAAAAATATGTAGGATTTGAAATCCATTCTGTCAGGTACCAAGTCAAAGAATTTTTACCAGTAAGCCATCCAGGTACTAACCGAATTCCTGTACGAATTCGATTGTGCATAAAAATAGATGAAGCCGTTTCTAAATATTTGTAGCTTCTGTTGTACATCCATAAAAGCGATCGCATACTCTTGATAAAATACTGTTATCAGAAGGGTAGTGTGCAGTATTTTATGTGTTCATTCATATCTGACCGTAGGAATAAGGAAAGTAGAAAACACTTCCAGAGAAGAAATAATAAGTATAAGGAAATAAAAAGATCAGCAAACTTCGTCCTTAAGTACTAGACTATAGACAGAAAACTATTTTGTTTGATTTAGGAATAATCTTTATCAAATAATTACGCCACATAAGAAAACCACTGAAAATCGCAAAACTTCTGGTAGTTGCTTCATCTTCGACTGGGACCTGCTAGTAGAGACTGTGCTCGAATGCGAACGAAAATCAAACCCCCTAGCTTTAAGGTCTTGTGACTGATGTGGGTTCGAACCTCAGGCAGGAAACCAGTTCCTTGGAGGTTGCAGACATGCCTTCGTGATGAGTGTCAAAAGGCACGAAACCTAAGTCCAGGTCTCCTTGACGATTGCCTCCATTCAACTGACACCTGTCAAAGTGCATCACGATGTTGAGTCGACGAGCCTGGTAGACACATGACAAAATAATTGATAGAATTCAATCAGCACTTTGGACTAGACAACATGAAGTTGGTAACTCTCCAGTGACCAGTCAATGTGCCTGATCCAGTCAGACAGGATGTCAGTTGCGACCGGGATAGTTCAGCGATAACATCTCTGACTACAACGCCGGGTGGCTTAGGTTCGGATCTTGCTCAGGACGACAGTTTCGTTGAGGATGCAGAAACATCTTGCTGGTGAGTGCTGAAAAACATGAAATCAAGGCCTAGGTCTTCCTGCAGATTGCCTCCATCCAACTAACATTAATATTTAGCCACACCGGCTTAGAAGTTAACGCTTTACCTTCTACAGCTTTGTATGGTTGTTAACACTGCGTTGGTATTATCTTTTCTTTTCTCTCTTTAGGATATCAAATGATGATTTCATCGAAACACCAATCAGATATGATTAAAGACCCACAGAATGTTCCTGAAATACTATGCGTGCATAGTTCGAATTTGTTAAGTGTAAAACAACTAATCTATAAAACAAGCGGATATTTTCGTAATGCCTTTCCTGATCACTCACCAATATTAACCTATGAAGAAGGTGATGGTACAGTGAATATGGCTTCCTTAAGTGTTTGCAAAAATTGGACAAATAGTAAACATATTGTTATACCTGGTGTATTACACGATGAAATGGTACTTGATAAATACTTTATAAAGCTTGTAGTCGATACAGTCGGTGCAAAGATTAATTATACTTCGAGGAAGAAAAATTATTCAGGATGAAAGGAAGCCAAAATCTCAATAACGATTTTCATAATTTTAATAAAATTCTGGTCTCATAAGCATATTTATGTTATGATTGGTACTATGAACTTCAAAATAGTCCTTAGTAAGGTAAACAAATCTAAGTTAACTCTATACCAAGCCTCTCGAAGCCCAAAGAAGTAAGTAGGCTGAAATAAAGCAAAACATAGTTCAATATTTACGTATACGGTTCCAGACAACATTCAAATCCATAAGTGTTTTCAGAAAAGGGCAAAATAAATGATTTTTTCTGAACTAACTTATTCAAATTCTGAAAGAAATTACTGTCACAATAGATTGAGAATGGATCTTGAGTCTGTCAAAAGCACAAATTATCTTACAGGTATTTTCGATAAGTTTTAAATTCAATAAGACTACTGTGCTAATCGTATTACAGTTAAACGCACTTAAGCATGTTGCGTGAAACAGAGGTAATGAATCGTTTGCCATGACGACAACTGCAATAAATTATTCAAATCAACTCAGCTACTGAAGTCAAAATAAGTAGTTGAAAGTATGAAACAGCTAACAAGAGGTAGAGAAGGAAAGAGTTCATGTTTGGTAAACTTAATGGAATACGAACTGATAAACAAACTCCATATTTTTGGTGTTCTACTTAGTCATCATTGTTGATGGAGATCCAAAGATGAAATATAGCAACGCATAACCTTCAGGTTAACAGTACTACACTATTTTGAAGATAATTAGCATGAATTCCCGGAATAAGAATTCGTGCCAGTTGATATTCTTAGACTAGGTGTAATACACATACCTGACTAGCTTTAGAAGATTTTCCACATGACTTGGTTTTGATTATCTAATGTTTGGACTACTGTAGAAGTTTTAAGAAAGTAATGAAGTGGTTATCTTTGAAGCAGGAATGAACACAAAGTGAAATCAGATATGATCATTTTATTATTAGACGCAGGCAAACACAAACCATACATGTCATAGGACTCTTGCACCAGCCCACGTTGATGTATTTCAAACTAGCACAAAGCAGAACTTAATACTGAAGTTAGTGTTGAGGATATCCTCTAGTAAGATGACGAAAGCTTCACGATTAAACAACCCAGCTCAGAGAACATAATACAACCAACATCATCCACCTGAGCTACAAATATTCTCCATCATTTCGAAGAGTATGCTGAAATACCAACAATAGTAAGGTACAGCGTTAAAACAGTTGTTTGCAAACTACTTGAGATAGATACACAACCAGCGAAAAATAATGATAATTTAAGGAACAAGATAATGTTAAAAAGTGGATGCATCTCCACCAAATTATGCAGTTTCATACCGATAACTTCAATCATTTTCTAGGCCCCAACACGCTCGAAGGATGAAAGCAATTTTGTCATCTAAGCGCTTCTCAGCTTTCTCATTTTATTTATTCTGTAAATATTGTGCAATGTTAGATTGCAAAATTCAGAACTTATGCCTTTTTAAACTGGTATTACGCACAGTAAAAGTGTTTTTGACTTTAATAAGTGTACTTGAAGGTTTTTTTATCCCCACATTATCTGTCTAAAATGAGTGTTTTTCTAAAATATGCACTGTAAGTAAACAGAAAACGAGCATAAGGGGAAAAAGCCAGGTGAAAATTTTCAAGTAATTAGTCGACTGAAGTATAATTGACCATCATGGATTCTCGTTATTTTGAAACGTAGAGTTATACACAGTAGAAAAATTTACAAACTAAGTAGGGCTTTCACCGAACAAATTCGAAATAAATGACTAAATGTAAGTAGAGATGACAACTAAAGGCAGGGGAGCTGTTCCTTACTGATTTTAATAATTGATTTTCAGGCAGTGCATCATAAGCTTAAGCCCAGATGCAAGATCTTACGTTTGGACAGCCAAGCAGTACAATAAAATCTCGTTACGTAGTGAGTATATTTGTACGTGTCTTTTGGTTGAGATTAAGACATATCAGTATTTCCAACGTTATTAGTTTATTTTATTTCATAATATTTTTTACCTAGGCAAACCGGTAACCAAACATATATGCACATATTTAATCTAGAAACCACATTTGCTATGAAGTAGTACTGAAGCTAAACAAATCAGAAAGCTAACTTCTTACCGTCTGTTTGAGGGGTATATGTCTACACTAAAGTTTTAAGTGCCTATTTCCTGTACAGAAATAATCCTCCAATGTAAACTAGAACCCCTTTAAACAGTTAATCTTGTGTATAATAAATTATTCACTAGCTCCGAAAGTGATCGTTGCATAATGACGATAAAATAAGTTCACAGAATGGCATTTTAATCATGTCTGGAGTATTTTTGCACTACACAGTCATGCTTATGTGGAACAACAATGAGATATGCTACCGAAGGTTTGCTTATTCAATACAAATTAGCTTACTGCTTTAGATACCATAACTTTTTAACTTAATAAAATCTCCCTCTCACTTACCTTGTTTTTTGTCATTCATCAGCTATGAGTACTGATACTTTTACACAGACTGATGTTTATGTTTGGGTTAAATTATACTTGATTAGAGTTTTTCTTCTAACTGGAATCCTGTTTACCAAAAGCTTCAGTGTTGTACCGCGAATCGTCGTCGCAACTCTGTAAGGCAGTGTTTTTGCATTATTCAGTCTTAATTTTACCTAACTCAGATCTGGCTGATAAATTTGCAAGTGTACAACCAAACATTGGTACCGATTGACCGGTGGTTCTCATCTGTACTTCTCAAGAAACGGCTGACCTACAATTTTTGCCATGTTGTCTTCAGATTTGCCACTATGAGATGTAAACATCAGTTGATCACATAGCGGTAACAAGTGGAGTTGAGCATCATTGGACTAAGCAGTTGACTTTTATGGAGTTGGTCCTGGTCTCCAACTTGACGCGATCCACTTCGTGCTGGGGAGTTACGCAATACCATAAGTTCTTACACCACGTGAGACTCATTGCCTAGTACATAAAATATGTGTTAGTTTGACGTGAAAGGCGTTGGTAACAAATTCTGAGCGAGCAGAACATCTGACGTAACCAAGAAATTTAATCACAGGGTTGAATCATTTATTCCTATGACTACATCTCAAAATTGACTGGTAGGCTTTCATCTCCACCTAAGTCTGGCGAAATATATTGACTATCATTAGGCAATCCATTTATGTACGATATCAAATCGTGTTCATGGTCTGCTCAGCTCAGCCCTAATATCACTGACTCTATCTTGAAGTGAAATACATTCAAATCTTCAAGGATATATGAATTTCCTCAGGGTCACGAACAAGCTATGCTAATAAACAACCGTAATGAACATCCAGCAAACAAGTGGTTTCCTAAATATGGGATAAAGAATTTCAGACAATTAGGTAATCATTTGAGCGCATCAAAACCATGCAGAGTTGTACATCACGCTGTGAATTTCCTGCACGACTAATAAAAAATAATGACGATATCAGTAAGTAGTTACACCCGTATCGAATTCGTGCAGACCATGGGAACAATGTTTTCCACTTTTAATCCTTTTTTAGTTAGGTTTTTCGGCATGTACCAGTATCTCCTAAACCCGACCCATCTGTTAAGCAACTGCACTGTGAAATGGCCAAGAAACACTTTTCGACTTGACAAATTTAAAATATGTTTCTGAAATCAAAAAATACTTACACAATTTGTGTGTAATAAAACTTTGATATTATCTCATGAAATTAGATCTATAAATATGATATTTGCACTGAAAGCCTAACTCGCATGTCATGATTATTTTAAAGTGTATCATGCAACAACTAAGGCTTCTTTCACATAATTAAGTGTGCGCATAACAAGTATTCATTATAATAATGAGTACAATCTTAAGTAACATTAGAACTGTTTAGTGGAAAGTAAAAAAGATATTTTAGTTGGAGTACGGAGTTCCTGTACGAATCATTTGATACTGTTTCTGATTATAGTTTGACACTACCCGATTATGCTTAGCACTCAAATTAGAATGGAGGATTTATATCGTAGTAGGCAGTTATTAGCTGGTTGTACTTTCATATCAGTGAATGAATTTTCTCAGTGAAATTCGAATTCAATATCCGTACCTCCATACAAACATAATACATACGAACAAATCCTCATCAGTTCATTCCTGTAAGTCTTCAGCTCCATAGAGCTAGCTAATATATCTCAGAAGCCTAGTTTTGATCGATCTAACATTCAAATCGATAGTTCCAAGTACAATTAGACAGACCGATACTGGATTTCAAATTCACTTGTATCACTAACCCCAAGTAATATACAGTTCCCGTTTTAGTTTCTGTACAAGCATATACAAGCATAATATTGAAATTCATCATGAAAACATTGGGTAAAAATATTACGCAATATCTCAGCCCAATAATACCAAATATAACAAACTAATATTTGTTAGACGGCAAATGGGAGTAGTAGGCTGTTGAACAAGTATGTTGTCTTTCTTTGGCCCTCTCCATAAATCTTATCTGGAAATTTTATGCAGTTATCACTGAGACGGTTTTCTGAACCAGTGAGTTAAATTAGATTAAAGTGAAACAGTAAGATTTATCTACTGAAGCTGTGCACGCTACTACCAGCACAGATGACTAAGCTGACATGAAAAGTCAATAATTCTCACTATAACCCTTACTAGAGATAGAGTTTACCAGTTTGTTGAGTAGGGATAGAGTTTACCAGTTGGGTGAAATTTAATTGAGGTACCTTCAACAAACCTAAGTAACTTACCGTTTTAGAAAAAAACTAGCATAAACTGACATTTAAATTCGCTGTACAGTTCAGCATTTTTCATGTTCAAACAGCTTTTTGGTTTATTTGAACGCATAAGATTTCATAGCATTTCATTGGTGCTATAATTATTATTTGTCCCTTGGGTTCTTAGTAGAAAATACGACTTCAGTAGCACATCACCATTTCACTCTCTTCTCCACAATCTTTTCAACCTGGATCCACAACCGCTCAGAAACTTTCATTTCTTACTCACACCATCGCCTCCATGTCACCCTCCACTTGAAACCCCAACTCGTCGTTTCCCATTTCGATTCCACTCGACGACCTGGCCTGCTCTAGTCTGGCCTGGCCTGGCGCGTGATGTCCCCAAATTGTCTTCTCAGTGTATGCTGAATCCAATCCAATCCAACCCAATCTATCTCCAGCCAGCCAGTCAGTCACAGTTCATTGGTCCTCATTCTTATTATTCTCTCAATCCATCTGATACTCAGTATCAAGCCACAGTACGGGGCACCTGTCCATGATGAATGTCTGCAGTTTGTTGGAAATGCGTTTCGTAACGCACCAAGTCTCTCAACCATCACATAGTAGCACTGACTCACTTGACTGACATTAGTCTTGAAAATCCGCATGTTGTTCACGCTTTATGCTGAGTGCAGTGCAGTGCAGTGCAGTGCAGTGCAGTGCAGTGCAGTGCAGTGCAGTGCAGTGCAGTGCAGTGCAGTGCAGTGCAGTGCAGTAGGTCTCCACACTGATTTCAGGTTAATTCAGGAAGGCCTGTCTTACTGTCTTTCCGATCCTGGCTTGCTTTGACGTCTTCATCTGTGCCTGTGCCTGTGCCCGTGCCGCCGCCTGCACTTGAAATGATGCTGCCTCCCAGGTAGGTGGGTAGGTGAAAGAGACTATGTCCTCTAGATTTCTCTCATTCATGGTGATTGGTGTTTGTTGTTGTTGTTGTTGCTGTTGGTTAATTGGATATCATCAACATCTCTGTCTTCTCTACATTCACCTGGAGGAAGTCCCGTATTCGCTGCCTCACCTCGCCTCTTCTGCCAACTTGTTGGCTTTCGCTTGTAGATCTCCGAGTTTGTGCCACAAGACATTAGACATAAATCATCATCGGTGGCGAAATCCAAATCTTCTAGGGTCTTTTCAATTCCAATTATGTTATTCAAGCTAAACAAAGTGGCAGTTCACATTTATTTCATTTATCATTAGGTGATTGGTCGAGCTGTAATATGCAAACTATACATTTCTGTTGTTTGAAAATGATGTGAAAACACCGCACGCTTATTGCTGGAACTAAAAATTTAGTTACTCTTTATACATCTCAATCATAAAAATGGAAATTTATGTGAAACTACCAGTACTTTCCAAGTTTCCCGGCGAACAGAGCTGATTTAAGTTTGAAGAAACTGACATTGTGTTAGCAGTGTACGCGCCAACATACAAAGTTCACTAAAGTATCTTAGTACCAATAAACAAGTCACATTTGGATTTGCTAAGCTGAACAGCCTCAGATAAGAGCTATTAACATGTCCACTGAAAGACTTTGAAAGTAGTATAGTTTTTTTAATTTTTATGAAGGATAATCACTACAAAGAAAAGATATTGGAAGTATGTAGTCCTATGGCCACTACTCTTTTGGTAAGTTTGATTGAACCTATGAGACTACCAAACCAAGTTTTCAGAAGTGAGTTTATAGTTAATATTTAAACAAATTTGATACCAGGGGAAGGATCCAGCTTGTAGTAAATAAAAAGACTTACCCACTAATTTCTAATTCGATTTCTTGACTACCTTGCTCCTTTATTTGTCCACTGTTATCTAATTCTGATCGAATTTTTATCAAACGTAATCAAACTCCATTTGCTTACCAAGTGATCGGCTTATTTTCTCCTCATATCTTCCTTTCATCCGAATTTCTTTACTGGCTTAGAAGCATTTCATAACTATGACTATCCAAGCTGTTTTACCTATCTACTTACAACAAGTTACCTGCAGCTTGTTTATAGCTGACCTCTGCAAACTGCACTGAACTGAGACGATTAGTTCATTTTACCAATTTCTCATCAACCATTTAATTTCAATAACAATTCTATCTGAATTCAAAGGATTACAGAAGTTATTTTAAGGTCTGACATAAACATGAATTCTGCAACTTTAAGCAGGGATTTAAGAGTCAAGTGAAAGTTGACAGAATACAGTCCCCAAGCCTTTGAAGAATGTTACCAAGCCACAAACAATCAAGATAAATGTTCAACAAAACAAGAACAACAATATTTGCAGAATAAATCGAGCTCATTCGTCTTCAGACTTTTGCATCTATTCCAGACTGTTTGTAACTGAGAAGCCGTGAAATAAAACATAATCTCAATTTATTCCGCAAATCTTGTTCTAATCAAAACGATGATCAGAGGAACACATGGTATGAGTTTCTTAAAGGTACATGTTGTTCTATAAAAGACATTTATAAAACAAAAGGAATGCTATTACTTTCTTAGTCCATTCACTGGAAATCGATTCGTTTTGCTTCAACTGATATAGCAGTTAAATAGGTTACCAGTCAGAAATAATTCTTTTCGAAGGTGTAGCACGGAAGAGACAAGCTTTGTAAGTAAATTCTTAAGTAGTATGCCTTGACGTCTCCGTCGTAGTGTGTCACACCATCATTTGTGTGAAGTGTGAACGTAGTATGGCCTGAATTTTTAAACCGTTACTGTGAAATCCCGCATATGAAACTTTGACTGCAAGTATAATCCACAAGACATTGAATCATTTTCAGTAGTTGTATTCCTATGCTAACCAATGACAGAAAATGTTCACACTTCATTAATCCCAGCGAGATCACTGGAAACCAAGTTTTTAAAATCTATAAGGTGAATCCCTTTTACTCCGTAATCTGAAGGTAAGCACCACACACTTGATTTCACCCCGTAACTTTAATGGGAAATGCTCTAGCCATGTCTAACCAATATGGTCAGAAGGAAATCCATCACAAAACGCCACTTAAAGTTAGAATAGAAAAGTGATCACAGAAAAAACGTAAGGACAAACAGACAGTCAGCTCCATAAGTTTAAAAAAGCTTTCTTTACTTTGTTAATGCCACCACTGGTTTGAATGAATAGCTCTATTTGATATCGTCCAAAGCCACTGGGTTACGCGATTTCTCAAACGTCACCGGGGGAGTTTCGAAGCACCAGGAAACGCCATTCTACCACTAATGCCCTTTATTCTATGGAACTATGTCAGTCACCGACTACAGTTCCATTTCTGTTGGCTAGTCACAAGAAGGGTATGAAAACTAATGGAATGATATTAGAAAACATATCTAAACCACTGACCTCATTCACCGTATGACTGCCTCCATCACAATTAAATATGTACGACCTTACTTCATAATTACGTACATGGCAGTTGCGCTGTATGTGAGCAACGGGAATCAAATGCACAGAGTTGTCCAAAATTCTCAACTTGAGGACACTAGGTTCCACAGATGTAGAGGAAGACTGTGGTGCGTTGTACATCCGAACATTTACTGTTGAGCTAGTGTCACGACGCTGCCAAACGCGACTCAAATTCGTAAATACTACTTTGGATTTCGGTGTATGACCAGAAATATTAACAGTCCCAGTGTAAATACTCAGATCCATAGATATTTTGGCTTATAAACTGGTTCACTGCCAAGGGTGAGTGCAGGAGTAGGTTCCTGTAAATTATGAGAAGGTATTTCGCATTTCGACAGTCCAAAAAACATAGCACACCACAAGTACACTTAGTGACAACTGATCAAGCTCAATTTGAGTAGTGTAGGTTATCACATAGTAAGATGATATCACTCGCATACTAAGAGTAAAAAACCTTTTTCGTTCACAGATCTACATAACACAAATCCTACAATCTACCTCAACAGTGCCATTGACGGCAAATTTAAAAGAGAATGGTGAAATCTGGCAGACCCATTTAACAACACTGTAGTTTCGAAACGACAGAGATAGACAGCCACATGTTCCCACTAAATTTGAGGTGGTTTTATATGGTACTTTCAAAATGTTAACCAAATTAACGGAGACATCCCTCTTCAAGAGACAGTTCCAGAGCACAACCCTGTCCAATGAACCCAGCCCTAATATCGGGAAATACTTTTGTTGGATTGCGGTGCAAATGACTGTTTCAGTATTTGACGGTGGCGGAACACGTAGTTAATATATTTGCCATATGAACGAAACGCAGCCTACTCCTCGTGAATTAGATTTTAACGCACTTTGCAAAACCTGTTAAGCACGATGGCAGTCGATCTTTTCGACGCAACTTATACCAGACTGACACCCTGACGATTGTCACATAGATTACGCAGGCTGTCTCTAAAGACGGGAATTACGGGGGTTTAATTTCTAGAGTGGTGTATTACTTGAAATCTGCCGTGCCTTCCCGAACAATCTGCTTAGATCGTGTCTTCAGTCTCACCTCCACGTCTGAAAAGAGCTAGGACTAAGTTGTCTTGGTTAGGCACTTCATGGTGTCTTGGTAGATAAAGTCCCCATCTGGACCTCTACTTCATTCAGTGGGTTAGTGTTATCCTATCAAGAGGCACAGAAGACCATATTTAAAGCTACTGGGACAGAATGTTAGGTAATTTGCTTTCCGGAGTGCTCCATGAAGAACACCGAACGTTTTCGAATGTACCACTGACACCAGGTTTCTTGCTACTAGTGGCTCGAGTAAGCGACATCTTCCATTTACTTCCAGATAAAGATACCACTTCTATTACATTCATGCTTTCCAACCACATGGCTTCTCAAACCTTACTTAAGAGTTATATGAATGTTCAGGAGACAAAATTACAGAAACCATTGTACCCACTGTCAACGAGAATGGACCGATAATCGTCAAGTTGTCAGGAAATTGCAGATACTCAGCATTTATTGCGGGGATTTGCTTCTAAGCCACAAGCAGCTTTACTTGCCACTTGTACAGAGTCTTATAATTGCAACTAAAGCTAATCTATTCTTTTGAATGTTTGACAGCTTGTCCTAAATGCAGCTTGACTTGTTATTTAGTTACAGTAGTTGGTGTAACCAATTTACCTACGTCATTTTTATGAAGACAGTTTTGATTAATATCCAAATGCAAGGTGAACTTAGCATACACCGAGGCGCGATTGGAATGTAAATAGGTGCTCCATCAGTATTTAATTGCAAAGTGATCTATTCTAGTTCAACTTTTAGCAGCGGATGAAAGAAGCTCATTAGAGCAGCCGTGATAGCTGCCTCAGAAGTTGGTTGTGATCTGCACAAAGCTTCAGAAGACCGTCCGCATTATCCAACCAGTAATCGAATGAACAACTTTGCCCTGAGCCTAGACCTCCTACCTGTGTACGTGATACCCCCAGATAGCCCTTCAATATCTATCAAGTGCACCTGGTTGAGAAAATAACTCAAACGGCAGCAGAACTGGTCTTTGGTTGCATTGAACTTGGAGTCAGTCACAACATAGGCAGAGGCGGTGAAGACAAATCGTTTTCCTGACCAGTTTCTTCGTACTCTAGTCGAGCATCTTAGTCTAACAGCACAACTTTAATGCGTTTCAGTTGACCAATACAGCTTTAGCTCCTATAATCAATGCAATATCAACATCACCAATGTAGAAAGAAGATAACAAAGTGTCCCTAGATAATCACAAAATGAACACATTTTTCGAATTGACAGGTAAGAGTTTTCGAAGCATTTCACTGAACTCTCTTACGCAGGTCTCTGAAATATAAAATACATCAGTAGCGATGCTTTCCAACTTATTATTATTCATTTTTCCCTTGGGTTCATAGTGGAACATAGGGCCTCAGTAGCACACCTCCATTGCACTCTGTTCTCTGCAGTCTTTTCAACCTCGCTCCACGACTGCCCACAAGCTTCCATTTCTTCCTCACATCATCCCCTCCATGTCAACCACACGTCGGACGCCAGCCAGTGTATGCCCATCTTCTCGCTCCTCACGGTTTGCTGCATGATCTAGTCCACCACATTCAGGAAGATCATGGGTGATAGTAGGCAGCTTTGTCTTACTCCTGTCTTCACTTCAAAGGCGTCAAATGCTTCCCAAAGTCTTAGTTAATCTTGTACATCTGAAGGCAGACAGATGAAAAGGTATGTGTGGTTCCTGAATGGATTAATTGGATGTCCCCCTATTGTAGAAGCAACTGTTTAGCTACTCAAAACAAACCATACAGGTCACAATTTCAAATATATGATGAGCAACCAACCAAAAATAAAGCTTAAAATATATAAAAGGTTTCAGTAACTAAGTTTAAACAGAACTACAGCAAAAGCAACTGGATAAAATATCAGTAATTCTGTCCATCTTTTAAGGTACTGATACGGAATGAGTTGAGCAAGTTTTTGAAAGGTTTCGTTAAGGTCTTGCATCATCAAAGATTATGAGACCAAGATAGTGTTTAGATGCACTGAATGAAGGCAGATCCTTCTTATCAACGAATTTGATGATAAGTACCGGATATTCGCTTTCAGCTGCTCACCTTTGTGAAAACACCTGCACCACACAGGGGACTCAATGGAATTTTTCACCAAAGTCTATGAATTTGTGGTCATATAAAAACATTCCTAAGCGATGAGAGGGTTCATTCTAACTAACTCACTAGGACATCTGAGTGGTAAAGAATCAGATGAGGAATTCACAAAGTTATAGTTACAGATAACCGTCTAGTGGAACACACTGTCTTTCTTATTGTACCTGCACCATAGTTACTGCCTAGCAGGTTGTGTACAAAACGATGCAATCTTCAGATTTTTTTTTTCCACTCCTATGGTGTTAGCTTCGCTTATTACGAAATTTATCCTGTAAACGTAATGAGGCTTCTAGCAACTGAATAAACAGACTCCACAATAAGAACTCTGACTTTTCCTTGACATACTGAAGGATAAGCAACACCAATATTTGTAGGTGAGTTACATACTGAAGTAGATGTATTGATCGATTAATTTAATTTGTGGTGAAAATGTATGATTTAGGTACACAAAACATAAGGGGTTGAATTCCTAGGTTGCGCATTGCTTAAACCTCTGGTGAAGTTTAATGTCTCCCAATTTGAAAACCAACAGAACAAAATTTTAATTCGTCTTTCTGAACTGCAAAATCTAACATCCTTGGAAGGGATGAATAAGGTTGATGCAAACGTTGATGACGTAGGGGTGCACAAACAGAACTAACCTGCTATGAAGTTATAAGTAACAGGTGTGATTTTCGCATTACGCACCGGTAACGCAGAAAAAATTTCAAAAATGGAAGACAGACAGATAATGAAACCATTAGTGCTCAAAAAGAAGTAAAGGTAAGACAGTAAGGAAAAGAAAATACTTGTATTAGCTAGATGCTTTAGATTCAGATGAAGATGTAGTATGAATGTGTTTGTGCTACTGCTACAAATACTGATCCATCTCATAAAATATATAATAACAGAATTTCTGGTCGTTGAGCAGGCGAAATAGGGAAGCCCATAGTTCCATTAATCGCCCAAAACAGAGGATTCACAGTGTTATACTGTCTTAGTTTGATGACCCCAAGGTACTTTCCGTTTTACTTTAATACTTCATGACAATATGAAATGTAGTTGTCTCCTAGGCACGTGTAATACATATTCCAGCTACTTTTAACGATACCGGTTCAAGATAACGCGTATCGATTTGAGAATGATATTCATCATGAACTGACATCAGTTGGTGAAACACTGGAGAACTGGGAGCACCAGACAGATGTTTCGTCCTAATGTGGGACTCCTCAGTAGTGCGCACCCATGACCCCGGCAGGGATCGAACCCAGGTCATTCAGGTTCCGTGTCCACCACGTAATCATTGAGCCTCTGGGTCGGAATTTAATGGTCCATGTTTCCTACTTCTGTCAGTTTACGATATAGTGCGACCTCCATCCAATGCTGTCGTTGATTAACTGCCTTCATATCCAACTTGGTTGGCCACACAGGTCACTTCTCATTGGAACTTCGGGATTCTTATCTCAAAGTAAGCCACTAATGAGTACTATTGCTCGTTCAGCGACATCATGACAAGCGAACAAACTCACGATGGATATGGCGAACTACTACCTTACTGGTACCATATCAGTCCTTCATAAATTACTAGAAACAACAGTGTTTGTTAGATTATTTTCATGTACACCTTTAGTTGTAATAAAAACTAACATGGCGCCCTAACAGAAACTGTTACCAATAAACGTAATACCTTAGATTATCTACGGATTGTCTTACCAAGTAACCCATCGACAACCTGACCTACATCATATAAATTATGCTATACGGATATACGTAGTTATACTGCTAATCTTTCAGTGTTCAGTTGTATTCAACTACCTGAGCCAGAACTCTTCCCATGCACAAGTGTCAAGCACTTAGCGGATACAAAGGTGAAGTTGAATTCTATAAATTAATGATCATGAAAACTTAAATGGGATACCATGAGTGTTGTATTTTGTAGGAGCAAAACCCAAGTTACACATATGAGTGGCCGAAAAAAGTATAGTTGAATTCCTATTACTCCATTGACCGTATCTTGTTTTCCTTGTACCTAACTTCTACTTGTCTACTGATTTTAACTTACTGGATAAAATTAATTCTTAAGCTTTCAAACTACCTTACTTGATTACACAATATGTTTGTAGTAACAACCTTTGATACATTTCTGTATTTCTTCAATTCTAAAAGTTTTTCATCACAAACAAATAATAATTGGTCTTGACCATTTTATCGTCATTTCTTTCAGTGTATTTTTTGTAAATCGTGAATATCATGTCCACTTTAAATGCTGCTTTCAAAATGAACACTTGAAGTACATCATTAATGTCTTAACTTAATAATTGTTATAACTATAGGGAGTGAGCAGTTATAGGATAAAATGAATTCAATTCACTCCGCAAACCTTATTCTGACATTTCTCAAAGTTTCCAAGAATATCAAGTGAATCGATATGTGTGCATAGACATCTCATGTACCTCATAGAGATAAGCAACCTTGGATTTTTCACATTTAGTAAACTATTCACTAAAATATGAAATTGATTACCATCCAGTTAGTCAGTTCTAAAAGGGATGTCATATCTCTCACTCTTTATTAAGGTTTTCAACTAACATTTTGATTATTTTGTGCCGAAATCCTAAAATACGTGAAGTTCGTCGTCCTTAAGGTCTTTTTATGAATGCTAACAAACCTAAAACCTATATTCATTGTCTTTTATCTATCCAGTTCAACTGTTTATCACTTTACTGTCCTCCCAGGGAGATTCTTGGATGTTATTGGATTCAGTACGACAATTCAAAGCTTTCTGACCATCTTAAATACAGACAATTGTAACCTGACAAAATTCATACAAACTGCTATATCTGTTTATAGAGTTCACTTCCATAAACAACTTCCACATAATTTCAGTCAAATACTGAAGTTTTTCCATTTTGTTGTTGCCTATTTCAAAAAGAGCAATAAAAGTAAAGAAATCTAACGGGTATTTATCAATCATATAGCAAACATTTGTCTTTTGTAGCATTCATACAAGGCCAAAATGCAATCATGAAGCGCGAAACTGTAAAAATAATTATATAATAATATACGTACATCATAGTTAAATGTAATATTCAAGTGAAGTGAATTGTAGATAATGACTTAAGAATGTTGAAAGTTTCCATCACGTAAATTAGAACAAGATATATAAGTAAAAACTTTTGTTTTTAAATCTATCCTTCTCAGATTTTAGCATATCATAAATAGCTAAACATATATGATGACTCAACTACAGTCAAAGTTTCTCTGCAATCACTCGTGTATATGCATTCATAAACACAGTTAAAAGTCATTCGATAGAATAAATACAAATCAGGAAATTAAAATTGAAAACAGTTACTTTCTAAAAGTGATCATTTATCCAATCTGTTGACGGTCGAAATGTTGTTTATTAGACTCCAGCCTTCGTCGCCTACGTAGAATCGACTGACAGAAACTTGATGTCTGCCTTTTATTAATATCGACAATAACTGGTAAACGTACATTGAACAAACACACACCAAACAAAATAGCCAAGAAACATAGGATGTATAAATAATGGAAACCGTAATGGAATATGTAAACGCCCATTAGCACAGCATAAATATCTGCTGTGAGTAGAGATAAGTTAACTAGAACAGCAGATGAGCGTGCTAGCACAAAAGGCATCAGTGAATAAAGTAGAAACATTGACAGTGCATAGCCAACGAAACAACCAATAACTTCACCTAAATTTGCCTTGCCGACACTTAGGAATACTATACTGACAGCTTGTTGCTCAAAAATAATAGTGTAAACCAATGTTGTAACAGATGCTACTAAACCAACACAACAAAGAAATTCAGTAATACCATATTTTAAAATCAAATATTGTTGTAGAACATTTGATGCAGCATAAGCAACGCCCCCGATAATGACTAAAAAATCCCCAAAAACCATTTCTTGTGGAGTAAATAACTGGTTTGTTACTGTATTGTTCAGTAAGTTATCATGCATTCCTGTCACATTAACAACAGTGAAACTAGTTGAAGGTATAAAATAATCCGTAAGTACCATACCAGTGGCACCGACCAAGCATAAAATAATCGCAAGATAATGATTCCATGTATAACGATAATACAAGAAGAAGTAGCTTAGAAATACAACCGTCGTATTGTTATACAGTCTAAGAGCTGAATACTAGTCACAGTAGTGTACGCATATGCAGACACAATTGACCAGTTGGCATGAACATCAATAATACCAATAATTGAGTAGAGGCTAAGACGGTTTAACAACACTTTAAATACATGTCTTCTAGGATTGGGAATTACAACAGTTTCCATATCTCCCGTGTTAGTGACAGCGCTATAAGCATCATCAACGTTTTCGCCACCATTGTGACCGAATGTATCACTGGTTGTTGCGTTGTTGGAACATTTTTTGTATGCTTTACAATAAAGATAGGGAATTCCATAGGACACAGCTAACAAAAAGTAATGCGGGAAATTAATAGCTAGTGGTAAGTTTATCTTATACTGAGAAAGTATACCATTGCATATTGCTGTTAAACTAATAAGCACAGCCAGTATTTGTCCTAATAATATTGGAATGCATATCTTTCTAATTTGAATCTGGGATATGTGCTTAATCTTTTCCAGAGGATTAATAGTTTTTTCATTCATTTTCATCAGGTCCGCCACAGTTTGTATTAGAAGAGCTTTAGTTTCATCAGTGTGAGAAACCTTTGTGTATGATCAGTTGGACATAATCTAAAGACAGAAAAGATTTTAAAGAAAATTTAAATTATTCATGCTTCAAATTGTATAATAGATCGTTCAAAAATCTACTCTCGATCTTTTTATCATCGGTTTTTCTCAATGATTCCTCAAACTTATTCATCACTCCAATGGACAAATTCATGTATCCCACTATCTAAAACAACCGGACTTTTTCCTAACAGACGACGGAGTAGATTTTTGTTAGTTCTTGCATTTTTGACAGAAACTGGTAATAAGAGTACTATTCATGATTCTAAGATAGTTCTGACTGTCACTCGCACTTTAAGAAGTACATTCAAAACTGAAAGCATGAGAACTGCTCAAACAAGTATTTGAAAACCGATTCGAACACAAACCCTAACACGGTAACGGTTTTAAAGTCATCGTCAATTTGAACTACTAAGACGTCTTTAAAAAATTGATAGCAATGCTATTAATAAGTATGCTGAAAGATGATAATTGTACTACTGCTTTGATAAGTTGAAAACTTTGCATGAATAACTTGTTTTAACATGCCATAGATGTAATGGCTGATATTTATTAAACTCCAGACATGAATAAATGATATTTCGACTAACCCTATATACGATGTTAAGGATCTGATAAAATAAAGCACTACTTAGTTGCATGCCACTAGATGACACTGTATATGTACAAGCTATTAAGTATCAAATGTAAAGGACTGCTTTTCTCCTGTTATTTTATATCTTGATGGCGTTGAAGCCTCAAGACCAAAAAATATCATCCAAATAAAAGATTCACGGACGTGAATTGATGGTCCATTATTCTATACTCAAAATCCCGTGAAGTCTCCACTTGCAAACATTTATTTCAAAACTCCAAGTTACAGTGAGATTGTCTGTGTAAGAAAGTCATATTTCAGCCTCTAATTAAGTATACTATGAGCTCAACAGTAAGTATACTTCATGTAACAGATAGATAAGAAAATCCGAATAATACAGTAAACTGTATGCCAAACAGTACAGTAATACCTATTACTGAAACCTATAAACGAGCATCTTTTCAAATACATGAAAATTTAATTTTGTTTTGTTTGCTGATGGCTCAAACTCACTTAGCGAAGTTCACTACTGATCTGCCTATCCTGAGACCTCTTCCACTCCTATCGACATAGTGGTGTATTATGGTAATGAGTGACGAAAAAGATAACTCGTGACATGTAGAAAAGAATGTTCCTCTCACCTAAGAACAACAGGACTATCTACCTGATAACTTTCGATGCCAAAACCTTGGTGCTGCAGTCGGAACACATAAATAATCCGTCTGACTTGGAATCCAAAATTAAGCAACAGACTAAAGGGTTTCCCTACAGAAAAGATAAAAGCAATGGCTAAAAAAGACGGTTCTTTTGGTGAATATTCAAGACATATATGTAAGCTCCCTTCTTTGCTTACTTTGTTACCGTGCGTAGGGATAACATCTACTTGTGTGGACCAAGCGAACTAGTTAGAAACTTGCAATACTAGTCAAACATTAAAGTCAATATTAGTCAGTAGATGAGACTTTTCTACCTGCCGTCTTCAGACATCAGTATCTGAATGGCATTTTAGACCATGACCTGAAAATCAGAGAAGATTGGAGTGCGGCAGCTATCATAGATATTTTGCTGTCTATTTTTTATAAAAGCCTCTTAAAACTTTGATTTAAATGTATGATTTCTTACACAGACCGCTTGGAATATTCGATTCATGAAGGGGTTACAGGTTTCAGTTTAGTAATCCGTTTCTCACACCTAAATAAATCAAGCGGCTTTGTGGTTTCAACTCGGAATTATAAACTAATCTGTTTCAGATATATTATATTAATGTTTCACCTTTCTAACATGTCTTTTATATTCCCACCTTCTATAACTGACCACATCATATTATATCAAAAAGGACTCAAAAACTGCCTAGTAGTCTGTGGTTTAACATCGAAAGCTCAGAAATTGTTTCAAAAATAGGAAATGTAATGAATTTCAAAACACATCTTTTATTACTATAGGTCTTGATGAATCTCGGTACCACTTTTCTGCACTGTATTACAAATCAGTAGCCTGCCCTACTCTAGTACTTGGTAACATTATCTTTATTTGTTGCCTTTTGAAATACACAGTAGCGTGACACTAATTTGAATTCTGAGGAATGATGGCAAGTTGTTTCCACCTAAGTGACATCCAACCACTATTCTCCATGCAATCAAATGAGGTTGTTTTCTCTTGGTGGTATCATACCATAACTACTACTCAATACTGAGTTGGTTTTGCATTAAAAGCTTCTTTATGTTCCTTTAGCCAGAAGACTGGTACAATTTCAATCCATTGATCAACAGTAGAGTGTTATCTGTAAGGATGTACAGTCTCAAAAAGTGACTTACCGATAAATGAAATCCCAACCACACATATTGTCAATGGTTAACTGTCCCTGAAGTCAAACGCAACCTCAGTCAGAAAATCAATTCTAGTCAACAACTAAGCGAAACTCAATCGTGAAAAAGCATGACCGTTGCCATGTAGAAGATAGACCCTGAACGCAACATACCAACATCCTTTGCACATAAACCTTTTTACAGTGAATATACGACAGTAGCCAAATCGTTAGGCAACTATAAGTCAAGCACTACAATAACGTAGTAGGCTTCAAACAATTTTTATAGATTCACGACTTCAAAAAACTGTCTATATGTGCAAATGCATTTAACCATTATAGAACCTGATGAGAATTTATTCGAGAGAATATTCTTCATTCGGGTTGCTGGTTGTTAGTAATGAAATTGGAATCTTTAGATGTATTTCTTTACAGTGATGAAAACAATATTAGTACGTGTGGATGCAGTGAGTGTTATGACCGTCATCATCCAGCTCATAGCTACTTCTTTATGAAAAGCTTGAAGTTCTCGATTAAAATTAACCCTTATTTCTAACTCACCACAGTAGTATGACCCATAGCTATGTTTCTGACATTCTGAATTTTAGTCTTCTTCGTACGAAATATATCCTATCGCTTGCAAGTTTATGAAAAATTGTATCTTTGAAGAATAGTTGAGCGGTGTACGCTTAATAACAACGCACAATTGTATCAAAATTATTACTTGCCATCAGCAAGTCTAATCACACGATACTGTGAGTTGTTTATAAGCAGCATATGGGCGTACAGAGACAGTTCACATCTTGTGCCTTTACAATAAGCCATTTGGAACGAAATTGCCTTTCCTATCTTGCCAGTAACAAACCACTCCAGAAATTTTGCAAGGTATAGAGTGAGAACTCTAACAACTCATACATAACGCAGCCTGCAAGTCCATTGGCTAACGGTATGTTTGTTCAACTTGTACAAAAACAAGGATCTTTAGCCATCATGTCTAAGAATTATCCTTTATGGGTGTGGCAGTGCATGCGTGAACCACGTGAAACTGGAACGACATATTTAAGATATCTTTAAGAAGGAACAAATGTGTAACTGAATACTATTGATGGATTTGATGAACTGAAAAGGAATAGGCATTGCCTTTTGCACCGTCTGCCCGTGAAAACTCAGGATAATTTCCAAGTTAGAGTAGCATCTCTTTGTCATCTTTGGGAAATCTTGCGAGTATAGCAAATTCAGCCCCCTGTCCGACATTGGCATTGCTTGCCTTAAGTCCTGTGAATCAACACATATGACTCGTGGGTCATAACACGGAAGAGGTTGAATAAAAATGAGGAAATAACGACCTAGGAGAATTTTCTTTGACAAGACAGATTCTTGTACATTTCGTCATACTATCTTAAACTTTTAGACAAAGCCGAATGTCAGGCCCATCAGGCACATTTAAGTAAGCGTAATAATATACCTGAAAGATTGAATCATATCACTTGATAAATAAGAAGTGAACTAGTAGTTCCTAAAAATTTCAAAATACGACTGAAGTACTCCTAGTGTCATCTTAAAGGTTACATCGAGTGCTGAGTTGCCCAAGTAGCAACTACACAGTGGATCTACATGCCCTTTCTTCAGTATCCAATATCCAATTTCTGTTTAAAGAGTTTGTGTAAACCAACTGATTCCTTCGGGCTCGCTTCTTGGTCTTGCGGAACGGTTCCAAATCTTTGAAGGATTCCGATGCAGCAGATCCAGCCACTTTGTTTGCTATGGCTCTGATAAACAGAACAGGAGGCTAAGTGTTGGTTAGTTTGTCTGAGACTGTGGTACTGTTGGGTACTTCAGATATCGAGTTGCCAGATAGTTGTTCGAACTGGTCGTTAGAGAGAGTTGGAGATAATGAAGAGATAACCTTTGACTTTCTGCTACTTCGACTCTTTCAAATTCTAAAAACTACAAAATCCCGGACCTAGAAGTTAGTGAGACATATTTTGCTGCAGATGAAGCAACCTGAGCTATAACAGTTGGTCAAGACAGCTGCTTTGCTAGAATACGAATAAATAGCTCTTTTCATGACAAAAGGAAACGGAAAATAGTTTTAGTACAAAAAATATGTTCATTTGTTGCTTCTAAATTGCGTGAGTAACCGCCCACCGATGAATATGTGTGGCCATATGACAGGTCTGCTGGATCCAGTATGCAGGATACTGCTAACAATTGCTTTCAGACACGCCAGTTTATTGTAATATTTTCGCATGAAAAACAGAGGGAAACAACGAGAATTTTTAAATGTGATACATAGATCGTCATGATGAGTTAACTCACGTGAACACTAAGTGAAAAGTGATAAGGATTTTGTACTCCTTTCAAGGTTGTTTCTCTTGTTCCAATATCCAATTTCTGTTTAAAGAGTTTGTGTAAACCAACTGATTCCTTCGGGCTCGCTTCTTGGTCTTGCGGAACGGTTCCAAATCTTTGAAGGATTCCGATGCAGCAGATCCAGCCACTTTGTTTGCTATGGCTCTGGTAAACAGAACAGGAGGCTAAGTGTTGGTTAGTTTGTCTGAGACTGTGGTACTGTTGGGTACTTCAGATATCGAGTTGCCAGATAGTTGTTCGAACTGGTCGTTAGAGAGAGTTGGAGATAGTGAAGTGATAACCTTTGATTTGAGAAAGCCTAGCAAGGAAAATTTGTATCAGTAAAACGGAAAGGAAAAGAAAACTAATGGAGTAATCTACTTACACCCAAGTAAGGCGAAAAGGGGTCCAAAGATATAAAGAACTTAGGTGGGTAAAGCTAACTCATGCCCATTGGAAGGGATGAAAAGACCTTAAATGGTTACGGTAGAAAGAAAACTGGTAGTAGGAGTAAAATCGTTGAATGGCGTGATTTCAGTTGATTTTTGTTTAGTTCGTGTTCCAGTTATATGTGGGTAGACGGTGGAGTCTCTGAATGACTGTCTAGCCTTGTCCTGAAGCTTTCAACAGATAGGCGGAGACTACCTCTAATGGCAACGCATTCCAGTGCCTGCAGACTCTGAGGCAGAAGTATGAACGCACATGAGATTTGACCTTCGGTGGGCAATTATCTTTCGGGTTCCACGAAGATCAAAATAGTGGCCAATCAGCAGTAGTCCTCTGTTCCGGTAACCTGAGTTATTCAGTATTTTGTAAGCCATTATAAACTCACCTAGTAACCTGCGCTAGGTAAGGCAGTATAGCAATAGGTCTTTCAGTTTGTAGCGTGAAACACTTCCCCAAAATCAATAGCCTAGGGTTTGACGACTTCACATTGGTGCTGACCTTGATAGTTTAACTGGACTCGCTAAGCTGAAGGCACCCGGTCAAGCATCCTCGCCATTTGGCACGCTGTCGTGTTACGTTGCATTGCTCGTATTCGGCTCTCTAGCCAGTTAGTTGGAACGCATCGGTATCTTGGCACAACCATCCAAATATACTATTCAATCCGACTACGCTATCGTGTTCTTCCTTGGTCTAGTATTCGTGGGTATATAACAAGTCCGAATAATTAGTGATTGGTCTTTGCGTCTGTCAAGTTGGCACCAGGACAAATCCTAGAAGTCTATCTTTTGTGACTTGCTTCTGAACGTTTGCCAGTAGGTTCATGCCTCTTTAAGTTGTGGTGGAGCGAAGACATTATGGGCCTCCAAGTTGGGTCGCATGTAATTCTCGTAGAGCTTCAGAAATAGAGCTTTGGGGTGAGGACGTCTAGTTGTCTGCGCACAAAGTGTAGTACACCACATGCTTCTGAGGCGTCACCTGGGTTACTGGAATGGGTGTCCAGTCTCTACGTCACCGTTAAGCCCATGTCTTCTGCTGTGGTATGGGATAGAATTGAACCACAGACAGGGTAGGACACAATCTGGGGATTAGGAGTGCGGAAAAACATGGACGGGCACTTATTCAGTATAAGTGCCAGTTGGTTGTTTGTCGTCCATTCCTCTAGTGTTTTGAGGTCGTTCTGTAATGCACTCGAGTCCGCTTCGCAAGTTACTACCCTTGATTACTTGACGTCACTAGCGCAGAGGAGATTTGGAGAGCTGATATGCAGTGGGAGGTCATTCACGAACAGTAGGAACAACAACGGACCCAGGATTGCTCCTGGTGAGACACCAGACGATGATGCTTTCCAAGTTGAGTAGAACCCCGTTGACTTTCGTACGGAACTCTCTATTGTCTAAGTAGTTCCGCAGCCGTGACAGCACCCAGCCGCAGATACCTAACCCAGCTGTTTGTGTATTAGGATGGCGTGTGAGACAGTGTCAAAGGCTTTGCGAGATCTCCACTTTAATGACGTCTCTTGCCAGCTCCTAGTGTTGGTCAGGCGATAAGCAGCACCATTCCACTGGTTATGGAGCACTCAATTGGCTTTTGTTCATTCCTTCGTAGTTTCCCCTGTCGTAACAGGGGCAAAGGCGAGATATCTCCCAAGACAATTGTCCACTGATTACCAGGTCGAACAAGAAGAGTTTGGACCCGGACGTTTTCAACCAGAAGGTGATAGGTTAATCAGTTTAGATGGTTTACCATCTGACCCCGGCGGGCGTTGTTACCAACTTTTCGTTGAACATATTCAATATCCCAAGAAGCTCATTGACGAAATGCCAAACCAATTAGAGATCCCTTGATTACAGTTCACTGCAACGACAAGATTAGATACCGCCTTCTCTACGAGAAAATAATGTGTTGAAATCTGACAATTGAGTAGATATGCAGAAAAGTCATGAACAAAGCAATTGAAAACTTTTCTGGCAATCTCTCGTTCAACTTCATTCAGGGATCCTAAACTTCCTCATGTCCTGAATTTGAACGAAGTGCTTTCTTAAGTACAAGAAGTAGTCTGCGTGTCTGATCTGGTAACCAGCTGATCATGCATGCAGAAAGTAACAGGGGAAAACTGAATGCCAGTGATGAATGCGTTTCCATTTTGCGTACAATTTTCATAACATTGTATGCAACACCTTTGCTATAAAGTCTTCAGATATTGTTGTAAACTGCGAAGAAGGTATATAATCCATTGTATGATGATGGTTCTACAGAAACAGATTCAACTGAAAAACCATGTAGAGTTTTCATCATATTTGTTGAACGCAGAAATAGCCTGAGAGAAAAAAATAACAGCATACATCTTGGCTGAGCAGTATCTAAACAGCATGCTTTTCCTGTGACTGTGAAGTCACAATAAGAGTTTGTAGGGATGCGTGTTACAATTCCGTAACGTTTGATCAACCCTACTTAATTTGATGTGCTCTAGTACCTGCTTAACCAGTACTTTACCTAACGTGTAAGTACTGATAACAAAACACAAATCAAAAGAACTGATACGCAATGTATTTAAAGGAGCTATGTATTTAAGGTAAATGTAATAATAATGAATGAGGGAAAAGTTTAATCAACTTATCTGGCTTGTAAGGCTGAACTAGGGACTCGGAGTACGTGCGTGGTGATCAGCACAATGGAGCGCAAAATGGCGTCCAAGCCTGCTCGGATGCATGCTCGTTAAAACAAAACTTAAAACACCCTAAGCATCCGGAGGCAAGCTAGAGATTTATTTAGTTAATTTAATTTAAACTATTTATTTTAGCCCTAGTTATATTTTGGTGCCAGGAAGGTGCACTACAGGTTATCCCCCTCCTAGAAGGTTGTTGGGATACCGGCAACCTTCGATCCTAGGAGGCGACTGCGAGGCGGACACGCAACACCTTTCCATATTGGTGATGGAGTAGGTGACGTGTGGGTCTCCGAAGCTAGTGCAACTATGCACACCTACGAGGTAAGATAACTTTGCGTCTAGACGCAACCCTTCTCGCAGTGGTGGAAGGTGACCCAAAGCCTCCGTCTACTTTTCCCTATTGCTTCTTAATCTACCGGGGAGTGTACAGGGGGAAATTGGTACAAAGAGAACCGAAGAACGATCCAAGTAGCATCGTCAGCGGCCAATTGTATCCAATTTTCAACGCATTTTCTAGGTTCTGCAAGAAGAAAGAAATGGGACATTAGAGTGCTAAGAAAAGGAAAACCAAACAATTCGAAGTGGGAGTAGTACAGAAAAAAAATAATAACCAACCAAAAAAAGTTTTCGGAATTTAAATTGTATTTTTGGTTTTTTTTTTTGAAAAAAAACTGTTTGCAAAGTAGTAAACATGACTTTTGAAAACTTTAGGTATGAAAACGCATTGAAAGTGTATGCCACGACAAAGTAGTTGAAACTCCGAATTCACCAAGTGTGAAGTTGCGCTGGGGCTAATTAACGAAATCGGCGTATCGCTTGGGCCAATGTACACGCCTCCCAGCACGTGTAGAGGGTACTGGATCAGTGTTACTAGACGTGGCTCTTTTAGAAGGTTCAGGATACGCGCGACTAAACGAGTCTGTTAGGGAGTCTGGCGGCAAGGGTTTTTCTAGTTGTGTCGGTGTAGAGGAAGGTGGGTCGTCCTCTATATAAGCTGCCTTCAAACGATCGACACTTATAGAATCCTGCCGTCCAGATCTGTCAATGACGAAAAACTTTTCTTTCCTACTGAGAACCTTGAAGGGTCCGTCGTATGGTGGCTGTAAGGGTTTACGTACACCGTCACAACGCACAAAGACGTGAGTGCAATCTTGGAGTCTTTTATCCAACTGCACCCGTCTACACTGTATCCGTGTGGATGAGGGTTGGAGGCGACGCATGTGTAACTTAAGAGTTTGAGCATAGCCATGGATATCGGTAGGAGTTGGGTCACTACAGTCTGAAGCGACCATCTCACCCGGCAAACGTAAGTTACTACCGTAAACTAACTCAGCAGGTGTACACTGTATATCAGTCTTGAGTGTAGAACGGATGCTGAGAAGAACCAACGGCAGAGACTCAGTCCATTTCATATTGTCGACTGCCATTAGTGCGCTCTTAAGGTGTCGGTGGAATCGCTCCACCAAACCATTGGAAGCTGGATGATATGCGGTAGTGCGGATGCGTTTGCATCCCAACAGATTCATCAGCTTCTGGAAGGTAGCGGATTCGAACTGTTGGCCTCTGTCGGTTGTCACGGTGGAAGGGCATCCAAACTGTGAAACCCATCCTTCGACGAAACCCGACTTACTGTTTCGGCAGTAATGTTAGACAGTGGGATGGCTAACGGCCAGCGAGTAAACCTATCGACACATGTCAGTAGGTAACTATATCCATTGGAGGGTGGAAGTGGGCCGACAATGTCTAAGTGGACATGAGCGAATCGTGAGTCCGGTTTGGCGAAAGTTCCAAGTGGTGGGATGTTGTGACGATTCACCTTGGAACGTTGGCACTGAATACATGACCGTGTCCAGTTTCGAACATCACGGTTAATACCAGGCCAAACAAACCTAGCAGATATGAGCTTGTCAGTGGCGCGGATGCCAGGATGTGAAAGATTGTGCAAAGCATCAAAAACATGCTTACGCAAGGGTAAAGGAACAACCGGTCTGGGTGTGCCTGTGGAGGTGTCGCACAATATTGACACTTCACTGTTCAGGAGCGGTAAACGCTGTATCTTCAGAGAGGATGAGTGTTGAAGTTTTTCAATCTCCTCGTCTGAATCCTGAAGTTCGGCAATCTTCCGTAAGTCGACTGCTCGAGGCAAAGTAGTGGTGCAAACGCGAGACAGTGCGTCCGCGACAGGGTTATTCACACCAGAAATATGACGGATGTCCGACGTGAATTGCGAAATATAATCTAGGTGACGTAATTCACGCGGTGAATATCTGTCAGTAGTGGTGTGTAAGGCATACGTCAGAGGTTTATGGTCGGTAAAGATGATGAAGTCACGACCTTCCACAAAATGACGAAAATGTTTCACTGAGGCATATATGGCGAGCAGTTCCCTGCCGAAAGTGCTGTACCGCATTTCGCAGGTGGATAACTTCCGGGAGAAGAATGCAACTGGGATCCAAGTGTGATCCGAAAGTTGTTGCAACACAGCTCCAATGGCCGTGTTAGAGGCGTCAACCGCAATGCTAAGAGGTAGGTTTACGTCTTGATGCACCAGCATCGTGGCGTCTGCTATTGCGGTTTTGATCTTGCGAAATGCTTCTAGTGCCTCAGGAGTCAAGCTGAAAGTTTTACATTTACTTTTCAGCAGGTCGGTCAGTGCAGTCAAAATGTGTGCACATTGGGGAACGAAGCGACGATAATAGCTCACCATACCCAGAAACACACGCAGAGCTTTAAGTGACGCTGGGACTGGGAAGTCTTGGATCGCCTGTACCTTTTCAGGTAGTGGGCGAATGCCTTGCTCGTCGATAACGTGTCCCAAAAATTTTAGTGAACGAACGCCAATTGGCATTTGGCCAGGTTGACTGTCATCGAATGCTCTGACAGTCTGGCGAAAACCTGTTTCAAGTGGTTAAAATGGGTGTCTTCGTCAGGACTAGCGATTAGTATATCGTCTAGGTAGGCATAGGCGAAATCGAGTCCACGTAAAACATCGTGAATAAAACGTTGGAAGGTTTGTGCTGCATTGCGAAGACCAAAAGGCATACGGAGGAACTCAAAAAGACCAAACGGTGTAATGACGGCTGTCTTGGGAACATCATCAGGATGAACCGGGATCTGATGATATGCACGCGTCAAGTCAAGCTTACTGAAGATAACCGAGCCTTTTAAAGATGCAGTCAAGTCGTGAATGTGAGGGACTGGGTAACGATCTGGAATCGTTTTAGCGTTGAGCCTTCGGTAGTCACCACAAGGCCTCCAGTCCATGCCATTGTTCTTGGGTACCACATGCAAGGGTGAAGACCATGGACTGTTGGATGGTCTGATTATTCCCATTTCAAGCATGTGTTCGAACTCGGCTTTTACAGCACGCAGTTTCTCCGGGGATAATCGCCGTGGTTTCGCAAACACTGGCGGGCCAGTCGTCGTTATGTGATGAGAAACGTTCGAAGTCACACAAGGGACACAACGACTTGGCTTAAAGACATCCGGAAAGGACTGAATGATAGACGCGTAGGGACTAGAAGCGTCCGTCGTGCAGTACACGGGACTGAGGGGCGGCGTCTTTGTGACTATACCGGAAACAGAGAGTGTTGTGGTAGAATCTATCAACTTATGCTTGCCAGCATCTACCAGCAGCTGATAGTGCTGCAAGAGATCCATACCAATAATGCCGGTGGTCACATCTGCCACTATGAAAACCCAACGAAAGGGACGACGCAATCCAAGGTTGAGATCGAGGAATCTCCGACCATAGGTTGTGATGGGCGAACCGTTGGCGGCACGAAGTTGCAGAGACATTGGCCGCAGACGCTCTTCCTTCGTAGGTGGGATGACGCTAGCTTCTGCCCCAGTGTCAACTAGGAAGCGTATCCCAGAATGTCGATCAGTGACGAAGAAGAGGCGACATGGAAGTGGCTCGCCAGCGACGTTAGTCGCCGTCACGTGCTGGCTCACACGTTTCCCGCCTGGTTAGCCTCGAAGGTGCAAGGTCGAGTGCACCTTTTGGCATTGGCACCATAACGTTTATGGTACCAGCACAACCTGGGTTGGGATTGTCGCGATTTGGAACGTCTGCTACCGGTACGGGAGGCAGACCTGTTGCGCGAGCGAGACGTGCGACCTTTGTAAGAACTACCAGACCGCATTTCGTTCCTGATGCTGCACAACTCTCATACAATTTCGAGATGTGAGCTATAACATCGAAACTTGTTGGCTCAACAGCCGAAGGAGGGTTTTTGACGAATCCGTGGCAGTAGACAGTGCAGCTGAGATACTAGTGTTGGGTTTCGTAGCATCCACAGCTCTGTCAGCCGCTTCCGCCAGCTCTATTAAGGGACACTTATGGAAGGGTGCGAGGATCCCTTGAACCGACTGTGGTAACCTCTGTAACCACAGTTGCTTGAGAAATGCTTCATCAATGTTGAAGTCAGCAATCAGCTGCTTCATCTGACGAAGCAGTTGCGTCGGCTTGCGATCACCCAGATGCACATCCCTGAAAAGTTCTTGCACTTTCTGCTGGTCAGTAAGTGCAACACGTTTGATGAGGGCGGTTTTGAGGCGATCGTAAAGATTCGGTGCTGGGTCATCTAGCACATCTGAGACGTCTTCGATCACATTTTCCGGTAAGCTGACGATGACTAAGTTGGACTTAGTTTCTTGTGATTGAATGTGTCTCAAGGCAAACTGAGCTTCCACATGGGAGAACCATGCAGATGGTCTGTGGGCCCAGAAGGTGGGAAGCTGGAGGGTTACGGCCATCTGCGCAGTCGAGTCGTTATCCGCCATTGATCAGGGAATTAACGAGGCACGATAGTGATAATAAAAAAAATTACAATGCAAAAATAACCAATGAGGAGTGCAATAATAAAAAAAAAACGCTAGACGTGCCAAAAACAAAATAGGCCAGACAAATCAACGCAAGAGAACAAAGGTACTAGACAAAGTAAGAAGTGATACTCGGGCTCACCAATTTTGTAGGGATGCGTGTTACAATTCCGTAACGTTTGATCAACCCTACTTAATTTGATGTGCTCTAGTACCTGCTTAACCAGTACTTTACCTAACGTGTAAGTACTGATAACAAAACACAAATCAAAAGAACTGATACGCAATGTATTTAAAGGAGCTATGTATTTAAGGTAAATGTAATAATAATGAATGAGGGAAAAGTTTAATCAACTTATCTGGCTTGTAAGGCTGAACTAGGGACTCGGAGTACGTGCGTGGTGATCAGCACAATGGAGCGCAAAAATGGCGTCCAAGCCTGCTCGGATGCATGCTCGTTAAAACAAAACTTAAAACACCCTAAGCATCCGGAGGCAAGCTAGAGATTTATTTAGTTAATTTAATTTAAACTATTTATTTTAGCCCTAGTTATATTTTGGTGCCAGGAAGGTGCACTACAAGTTCATTGAAATGGGCATCGTCGAACTTACGTTTGCCAATAACTTTTCGGATTCGCGCGAGCACCCTGGCGAAAGAACTGTCCCCAACTTCGATGTTGTCGATCAACTCATTCAAGTATGACTATCTGAGAACCCTCCTTTCTCCAAAAGGATTACTTTGAGCAATGTATGAGGTTCAACTATTCAGGAGTTACTCATAATTGTTTCACCGTGCCTGCTTAATCCCCGTGGTAATGACTATATAACTGCAAGAAATCGAGAACAGTGACATGTGGCACCCTGACTGTGAGAATGGGGTTCGGAGCACATGAACCGTGCTTCTGCGTCGTTTGGTGAGAATGGCAGAGGTTGGATGGGGTACGTTAATCTAGGCAATTTTGGAGGTCTTGCTGTAAAAGGATAAGCAAGATTGCAGTACTAACAGATTAAAGTTGTCAATGTAGAAACAAAAACGAACAAACGAGGGAAAGAAAAGACTAACCAGCTTAGGAATTCCCCTACACAAACTCGATAGACGCCGAGGCCAATCACTGGTTCTTCGTACTTGCATAGTACCCAAGAGTGCGAGATCAAGAATGAACAAAATAGGACAGCCGGTCACGAACAGTACATTTAATGGACAGTGCCAAAATATTGATGCATTTCGAATACCCTAACCCTAGGGGACTGCACATTAGCAGCGCAACGTAACTCAACGACGTATCAAGAGGGTGGATACTCGACTGTGTGTCCTCAGCTTACCCAGTCCATCAAAACAATGAAGATCAACATCAGTATTTAACCTCCTTGGTACTAAGGCTATTCCTTTTGGAGAGATTTTAGGATTTGTCCTGGTGCGAACTTGACAGACGCAAAGACCAATCACTAATTATTCGAACTTGTTATATACCCACGAATACGAGACCAAGGAAGAACACGATAGCGTAGTCGGATGGAATAGTATATTTGGATGGTTATGCCAAAATACCGATGCGTTCCAACTAACTGGCTAGAGAGTCGAATACGAGCAATGCAACGTAACACGACAGCGTGCCAAATGGCGAGGATGCTTGACCGGATGCCTTCAGCTTAGCGAGTCCAGTTAAACTATCAAGGTCAGCATCAATGTCGAAGTCGTCAAACCCTAGGCTATTGATTTTGGGGAAGTGTATGACGCTACAGATCACTCCCCCCCTAGTGGGTTCGTGAGGACCCTAAGACGATACCAGCCGGAAGTAAAAACCCAGTGGTTTCTCCACTGGTAAAACTCTTCCGATGGGCTCACTGCGTGAGGTGGCCCCTGGTTGTCTGAACCTTATTCTAGGGTGTCGTGGCGATTAAATAAATAAAATACAATAAATGAAATTGTACGTCGGTCGCGGTCATCTGTTCCTTTCGACGTTCCGTCCAGTGCTCGTTGCACCTGGAATATAAATAAAAGTCTTTAATACCACGAAAACGTTGCGTAAAAATGGGAATTATTTATATATAAACGTGTCGAAAAAGAAAAATTTACGCTTATCTTCGCCGTTTTTTTAGTTTTTATTACATGGTAAATAAAAATTGATATAAAAAGGCAAAGTGTACGAGGGTTTGTGCAGCCGGTAAATAAGAAAAATAGTGCCTCGAAAAAAAAATGGTTGGCACACACACAGCTAAGTTGAATATGACTTCAGGTACTCTGGGAACCTGACGGTTCGACCTGATCGTGTTTTTTGTTGCGCCGCTGGTTGTTGCAGCTGTGCATTACCAGGCACATCGTCGAGAATTTCGATAATTGAGTCATCCGTCGGTCGGATGTAGCGAGCTGAAACGTCACTTACAATGGGGTTGCCTTCGAAATAAGCTGGTTTCAAACGGTCGATACTGACAGTATCTTCACGTCCGCCTCGCTCAATTACATAGAATTTCTCATGTCGCTTAATCACTTTGAACGGCCCGTCGTAGGGTGGTTCAAGTGGTCGACGAACAGCGTCGTGGCGAACAAACACGTGTGATGTCTTCTGTAAACTGGGGTGGACGAAAACATCAGTCGTTTGCGGTCTAATCGGAGAAGGCCTAACTGAACGCATTGCGTTTGTAAGCCTAGTCACGTAAGATGCCCTGTCGGAAACATGTTTGAAAGTTGAAGGGGAAACAAACTCACCTGGTAGGCGAAGAGTGGTCCCATAGACGAGTTCTGCAGGAGTGCATCCAGCATCAACTTTCAACGCGTTACGAATACCTAGTAGGACTAGAGGCAGAGCCTCGGTCCACTGAGGTATGTTTGTAGCTGAAAGGGAAGCTTTCAGCTGTCGATGGAAACGCTCTACCATGCCATTTGCTTGTGGATGGTAGGCTGTCGTTCGGAACCGAGTGCAACCTAAAAGTGCCGTTAGAGCGTGAAATAGTCCGCACTCAAATTGGCGCCCACGGTCGGTTGTGACGTAGGATGGACATCCGAAGTTCGCGATCCATCTTTCGACGAAAACACGAGCAACTGTTTCGGCAGTAATATCTTTAATGGGTACTGCTTCCGGCCATCGTGTGAAACGATCAACACAGGTGAAAAGGTAGGTACATCCATTAGATTCTGGTAGGGGTCCTACAATATCTATATGGACGTGGTCGAAACGCATGTCTGGGGCTAGAAATGAGCCTAAAGGGCTTTTCGTGTGTCGCGTGACTTTACACTTTTGACAAGCTAAGCACGACTGGGCCCACTCCTTAACGTCTTTGTTCATCCCAGGCCAGCAGAAACGTTGTGCGATAAGCCTAATGGTGGCTCGTACACCTGGATGAGAGAGTTTGTGCAACGTATTGAAGACGTTGCGTCGACAACTCTTCGGAACTATTGGGCGTGGTTGACTAGCAGAGACATCGCACAAAATTGCATCCTTGTCTGATCCAACAGGACAAAGTCGCAGTTTGAGAGTTGTGGACGACAACTCATGATGCAGCTCAAGGTCTTCCTTTTGACGCCGAGCTAGTTCAACGAGATCAATACCCTCGATATAGTTTATCGAAGCTATTCGAGATAGTGCGTCGGCTGCGGAGTTGTTTGCTCCAGAAATGTGGCGGATGTCTGACGTGAACTGGGAAATGTAATCCAGCTGTCGCGACTCACGAGGGGAGTATTTGTCAGACGCCGAGCTGAGGGAAAACGTTAACGGTTTGTGGTCTGTGAAAATAATGAAATCACGACCTTCCACAGAATGTCGAAAATGGCGTACAGAACAGTACATGGCTAGGAGTTCCCTACCAAATGTACTGTATCTTGTTTCCGCGTCTTGCAGCCGCCTCGAGAAAAAGGCTAACGGTTGCCACTGGTTGTCAGTCAACTGTTGCAAAACTGCTCCAATTGCTGAATCAGATGCATCAACAGCAATACTCAGAGGAGCATTGGGGTCATGATGCATAAGCATGGTTGCGTTCGAAATGGCTTCCTTGACTTTGGAGAAAGCAAGTCTAGCCGCGTTGTCCAGAGACACGAACTTCGCAGTTCCTCGAAGTAGATCTGTGAGTGGTCTCATGACAGAGGCACAGTTAGGGATAAACCTTCGGTAATAACTTACCAGGCCATTGAAAGTGCGGAGATGTTTCACAGTGGTCGGCTCTGGATAGTTTGTGATAGCCGCCACTTTATCTCTCAATGGGCGTATACCTTTGTTGTCAATGGTATGCCCAAGGAAGCTGAGTGATTCAACTCCTATTTCACACTTCTGTAAGTTAACTGTGATGCCATGTTTTTTGAGTCTTTCGAATGCGAGGTCCAAATGTTTAAGGTGTGTTTCCTTATCTGGACTCGCAATTAGACAGTCATCTATGTAGACATGAACAAAATTCAGACCACGGAAGACGTCGTCCATAAAGCGTTGGAATGTTTGTGCTGCATTCCGAAGACCAAAAGGCATGCGCAGGAATTCAAACAGGCCAAAAGGAGTAATAATGGCTGTTTTCGCGATATCTTCTGCTGCCATAGGTATCTGGTTGTACGCTTTGACTAAGTCGATTTTCGAGAAAATGTTCATGCCGCATAAGGTTGCGGTCAAGTCGTAAACGTGGGGTATAGGGTAGCAGTCCGGAGTTGTTTTGGCGTTAAGCCTTCGGTAATCACCGGTCGGACGCCAGTCGTTGCTATCCTTTTTGGGCACCATGTGCAATGGCGATGCCCAAGGACTGTTCGACGGTCTGATAATGCCCAGTTCGAGCATATGGTCGAATTCATTTTTCGCCGTTTGCAGCTTATCGGGGGCTAAACGGCGAGCTTTGGATGCCACAGGTGGACCTGTGGTTGTGACGTGATGCATAACATTGCTGGTTATGCACGGAAGAGTGTGTTTCGGTTGTTGTAACTCTGGATATTTCTCCAGAACTGCCTGGTAGGACGCGTCGTCTGATTGTTTAGTCCTAACGATGGCTAAACTCGGACCTACATAGGTGGTGCCGCCAATAGATAACTTTGTGTTGTTATCTATCAGTCGTCGACGGCGAGCATCTACGAGTAGATCGTAATGGTTCAGCAAATCTATGCCAATGATGGGCATAGAGACGTCTGCCAGGAGGAAAATCCAGTGAATAGGTTTGCGTAAACCTAAGTTGAGGTAGGCATACCGTCTCCCGAATGTCGCGATTGCCTTGCCGTTGGCTGCTTGAAGATTGAAGGATGGGTCGAGATGACGCTCCTTTGTCGTTGCTGGAAGAACGCTAACTTCTGCGCCGGTGTCGACGAGGTAGCGGACTTTCGTTTTAATGTCGGTGACGTAGAGCAAACGGCTTTTTCCGCCGGCTACGGTTGCCGTGAGCACGTGCCGGCGTGACCGTTTCCCGAGTTTGTGTCCTTCTTAAAACGGCATGGTTTACGACATTTTCTGGCTTCATCCCCGTAAGTGTTATGAAACCAGCACCATTCAGGGTTTTCCACCCTGTTGGGTTTCGTTTTAGGGCTACCACGCGACTTGCTGCGATGCGCCAAGGTGCGTTTCTGTGAAGTGCTACGTGATCTAGGACTTCGAGATCGTAGCAACCGTTTCACAGAGTTGCACAACTTGGTCACCTCCGAATCCTGGCGCTCTGTTTTGTCACAGATAGAATATACGTTGGAGACGGGTCTGCTGGATATCTCCAGTATTTTATCTGCTGAAGCTGCCAGGTCGTCGAGTGGGACTGACTGGAGTGTCACCAACACGGTTTGCACCGGTTGTGGTAGTTTCGAGAGAAATAGTTCTCGGAAGAAACCATCGTCAAATGTTCGTGCACCGATTACTTCTCGCATGCGTGCGAGGACTTCAGTAGCTGAGTGGCTGCCTAGCTCGATGTTACGAAGCAATTCGTCTAGACGTTGGCGATCTGTGAGATCGCTTTTCTTCAAGAGTGCAGCCTTTAGAAGTGCATAAGGGTCACTTACTTCAGGATTAAACATGTTTGCTGTAACATACCTGTTTAATTCTCGCGGTAGTGACCGTATGACAGCAAGAAATCGAGATTGAGGATCTGAGACACCCTGTTCTCGAAAATCGGCCTCGGCATACAGAAACCATGTTTCTGCATTGTCTGGCCAATATGGCACGAGTTGGATCGTGTTCGAGGTCGGCTTAATACGAATAAGCTTGGGAGTGTGGTCGGACATGAGAAAGTGTAGTAAATGGATATATAAATGTTATCGAAATGAAAACAATAAACAAATATAAAATGGAACAGGCTCACCAATTCAATACTTGTTATTGGTCGGGATATGTGATCACGTCGGGTGATCACGTCGGGCTCACCAATTTAGGATTTGTCCTGGTGCGAACTTGACAGACGCAAAGACCAATCACTAATTATTCGAACTTGTTATATACCCACGAATACGAGACCAAGGAAGAACACGATAGCGTAGTCGGATGGAATAGTATATTTGGATGGTTATGCCAAAATACCGATGCGTTCCAACTAACTGGCTAGAGAGTCGAATACGAGCAATGCAACGTAACACGACAGCGTGCCAAATGGCGAGGATGCTTGACCGGGTGCCTTCAGCTTAGCGAGTCCAGTTAAACTATCAAGGTCAGCATCAATGTCGAAGTCGTCAAACCCTAGGCT
This sequence comes from Heterobilharzia americana, assembly GCA_944470555.2. NCBI lineage: Eukaryota > Metazoa > Platyhelminthes > Trematoda > Strigeidida > Schistosomatidae > Heterobilharzia > Heterobilharzia americana. The sequence goes on from OX104134.1 coordinate 7,463,241, forward strand.
ATTGATTTTGGGGAAGTGTATGACGCTACAAGTTATTTACTCCAACGCTTCCAGTAGATTGGAAAGTCTGACATCGAAATTTCAGCCAACTTCTTTTACTGGGATATTACTTGGTTAAACTTTCCAGGTAGAGCATTCTTTGGCAACACTCGCGGAAATTTAGCCCTATCCTTCCTGTTGATCAGTAGAGGTTTTTTCCTCACTGCCGCCAGGAATCTTTTTGGCTTACATGCAGTTCTGATCAGTGAACCTTTGTATGCTTACCTCTGTGTGGTGGGTACGTGAGTCTGTAGCATCCCGACAGATTTTTCGGCCATTTACGACAGAAAAGTTTCGTGCATGACAGCAAGAGTATTTCATACTGAATTTCATTTTATCCCTAAGGGTAACATCTAGTTCTCATATGACACTACGGCCCACCAGGAAAAGTACATACGTCAGTATACAAACAGTTCAAATACAAGTTTATTGCATTTCAGCTGGAGACCAATGACTTGTAGGGTCACACAACTCCCCAAAATCAATAGCCTAGGGTTTGACGACTGTCAACACTGATGCTGACCTTGATAGTTTAACTGGACTCGCTAAGCTGTAAGCACCCGGTCAAGCAATTTGGCACGCTATCGTGTTCTTCCTTGGTCTCGTAGTCGTGGGTATATAACAAGTTCGAATAATTAGTGATTGGTCTTTGCGTCTGTCAAGTTCGCACCAGGACAAATCCTAAATTGGTGAGCCCGACGTGATCAAATATCCCGACGTGATCACATATCCCGACCAATAACAAGTATTGAATTGGTGAGCCTGTTCCATTTTATATTTGTTTATTGTTTTCATTTCGATAACATTTATATATCCATTTACTACACTTTCTCATGTCCGACCACACTCCCAAGCTTATTCGTATTAAGCCGACCTCGAACACGATCCAACTCGTGCCATATTGGCCAGACAATGCAGAAACATGGTTTCTGTATGCCGAGGCCGATTTTCGAGAACAGGGTGTCTCAGATCCTCAATCTCGATTTCTTGCTGTCATACGTTCACTACCGCGAGAATTAAACAGGTATGTTACAGCAAACATGTTTAATCCTGAAGTAAGTGACCCTTATGCACTTCTAAAGGCTGCACTCTTGAAGAAAAGCGATCTCACAGATCGCCAACGTCTAGACGAATTGCTTCGTAACATCGAGCTAGGCAGCCACTCAGCTACTGAAGTCCTCGCACGCATGCGAGAAGTAATCGGTGCACGAACATTTGACGATGGTTTCTTCCGAGAACTATTTCTCTCGAAACTACCACAACCGGTGCAAACCGTGTTGGTGACACTCCAGTCAGTCCCACTCGACGACCTGGCAGCTTCAGCAGATAAAATACTGGAGATATCCAGCAGACCCGTCTCCAACGTATATTCTATCTGTGACAAAACAGAGCGCCAGGATTCGGAGGTGACCAAGTTGTGCAACTCTGTGAAACGGTTGCTACGATCTCGAAGTCCTAGATCACGTAGCACTTCACAGAAACGCACCTTGGCGCATCGCAGCAAGTCGCGTGGTAGCCCTAAAACGAAACCCAACAGGGTGGAAAACCCTGAATGGTGCTGGTTTCATAACACTTACGGGGATGAAGCCAGAAAATGTCGTAAACCATGCCGTTTTAAGAAGGACACAAGCTCGGGAAACGGTCACGCCGGCACGTGCTCACGGCAACCGTAGCCGGCGGAAAAAGCCGTTTGCTCTACGTCACCGACATTAAAACGAAAGTCCGCTACCTCGTCGACACCGGCGCAGAAGTTAGCGTTCTTCCAGCAACGACAAAGGAGCGTCATCTCGACCCATCCTTCAATCTTCAAGCAGCCAACGGCAAGGCAATCGCGACATTCGGGAGACGGTATGCCTACCTCAACTTAGGTTTACGCAAACCTATTCACTGGATTTTCCTCCTGGCAGACGTCTCTATGCCCATCATTGGCATAGATTTGCTGAACCATTACGATCTACTCGTAGATGCTCGCCGTCGACGACTGATAGATAACAACACAAAGTTATCTATTGGCGGCACCACCTATGTAGGTCCGAGTTTAGCCATCGTTAGGACTAAACAATCAGACGACGCGTCCTACCAGGCAGTTCTGGAGAAATATCCAGAGTTACAACAACCGAAACACACTCTTCCGTGCATAACCAGCAATGTTATGCATCACGTCACAACCACAGGTCCACCTGTGGCATCCAAAGCTCGCCGTTTAGCCCCCGATAAGCTGCAAACGGCGAAAAATGAATTCGACCATATGCTCGAACTGGGCATTATCAGACCGTCGAACAGTCCTTGGGCATCGCCATTGCACATGGTGCCCAAAAAGGATAGCAACGACTGGCGTCCGACCGGTGATTACCGAAGGCTTAACGCCAAAACAACTCCGGACTGCTACCCTATACCCCACGTTTACGACTTGACCGCAACCTTATGCGGCATGAACATTTTCTCGAAAATCGACTTGGTCAAAGCGTACAACCAGATACCTATGGCAGCAGAAGATATCGCGAAAACAGCCATTATTACTCCTTTTGGCCTGTTTGAATTCCTGCGCATGCCTTTTGGTCTTCGGAATGCAGCACAAACATTCCAACGCTTTATGGACGACGTCTTCCGTGGTCTGAATTTTGTTCATGTCTACATAGATGACTGTCTAATTGCGAGTCCAGATAAGGAAACACACCTTAAACATTTGGACCTCGCATTCGAAAGACTCAAAAAACATGGCATCACAGTTAACTTACAGAAGTGTGAAATAGGAGTTGAATCACTCAGCTTCCTTGGGCATACCATTGACAACAAAGGTATACGCCCATTGAGAGATAAAGTGGCGGCTATCACAAACTATCCAGAGCCGACCACTGTGAAACATCTCCGCACTTTCAATGGCCTGGTAAGTTATTACCGAAGGTTTATCCCTAACTGTGCCTCTGTCATGAGACCACTCACAGATCTACTTCGAGGAACTGCGAAGTTCGTGTCTCTGGACAACGCGGCTAGACTTGCTTTCTCCAAAGTCAAGGAAGCCATTTCGAACGCAACCATGCTTATGCATCATGACCCCAATGCTCCTCTGAGTATTGCTGTTGATGCATCTGATTCAGCAATTGGAGCAGTTTTGCAACAGTTGACTGACAACCAGTGGCAACCGTTAGCCTTTTTCTCGAGGCGGCTGCAAGACGCGGAAACAAGATACAGTACATTTGGTAGGGAACTCCTAGCCATGTACTGTTCTGTACGCCATTTTCGACATTCTGTGGAAGGTCGTGATTTCATTATTTTCACAGACCACAAACCGTTAACGTTTTCCCTCAGCTCGGCGTCTGACAAATACTCCCCTCGTGAGTCGCGACAGCTGGATTACATTTCCCAGTTCACGTCAGACATCCGCCACATTTCTGGAGCAAACAACTCCGCAGCCGACGCACTATCTCGAATAGCTTCGATAAACTATATCGAGGGTATTGATCTCGTTGAACTAGCTCGGCGTCAAAAGGAAGACCTTGAGCTGCATCATGAGTTGTCGTCCACAACTCTCAAACTGCGACTTTGTCCTGTTGGATCAGACAAGGATGCAATTTTGTGCGATGTCTCTGCTAGTCAACCACGCCCAATAGTTCCGAAGAGTTGTCGACGCAACGTCTTCAATACGTTGCACAAACTCTCTCATCCAGGTGTACGAGCCACCATTAGGCTTATCGCACAACGTTTCTGCTGGCCTGGGATGAACAAAGACGTTAAGGAGTGGGCCCAGTCGTGCTTAGCTTGTCAAAAGTGTAAAGTCACGCGACACACGAAAAGCCCTTTAGGCTCATTTCTAGCCCCAGACATGCGTTTCGACCACGTCCATATAGATATTGTAGGACCCCTACCAGAATCTAATGGATGTACCTACCTTTTCACCTGTGTTGATCGTTTCACACGATGGCCGGAAGCAGTACCCATTAAAGATATTACTGCCGAAACAGTTGCTCGTGTTTTCGTCGAAAGATGGATCGCGAACTTCGGATGTCCATCCTACGTCACAACCGACCGTGGGCGCCAATTTGAGTGCGGACTATTTCACGCTCTAACGGCACTTTTAGGTTGCACTCGGTTCCGAACGACAGCCTACCATCCACAAGCAAATGGCATGGTAGAGCGTTTCCATCGACAGCTGAAAGCTTCCCTTTCAGCTACAAACATACCTCAGTGGACCGAGGCTCTGCCTCTAGTCCTACTAGGTATTCGTAACGCGTTGAAAGTTGATGCTGGATGCACTCCTGCAGAACTCGTCTATGGGACCACTCTTCGCCTACCAGGTGAGTTTGTTTCCCCTTCAACTTTCAAACATGTTTCCGACAGGGCATCTTACGTGACTAGGCTTACAAACGCAATGCGTTCAGTTAGGCCTTCTCCGATTAGACCGCAAACGACTGATGTTTTCGTCCACCCCAGTTTACAGAAGACATCACACGTGTTTGTTCGCCACGACGCTGTTCGTCGACCACTTGAACCACCCTACGACGGGCCGTTCAAAGTGATTAAGCGACATGAGAAATTCTATGTAATTGAGCGAGGCGGACGCGAAGATACTGTCAGTATCGACCGTTTGAAACCAGCTTATTTCGAAGGCAACCCCATTGTAAGTGACGTTTCAGCTCGCTACATCCGACCGACGGATGACTCAATTATCGAAATTCTCGACGATGTGCCTGGTAATGCACAGCTGCAACAACCAGCGGCGCAACAAAAAACACGATCAGGTCGAACCGTCAGGTTCCCAGAGTACCTGAAGTCATATTCAACTTAGCTGTGTGTGTGCCAACCATTTTTTTTTTCGAGGCACTATTTTTCTTATTTACCGGCAAGCACAAACCCTCGTACACTTTGCCTTTTTATATCAATTTTTATTTACCATGTAATAAAAACTAAAAAAACGGCGAAGATAAGCGTAAATTTTTCTTTTTCGACACGTTTATATATAAATAATTCCCATTTTTACGCAACGTTTTCGTGGTATTAAAGACTTTTATTTATATTCCAGGTGCAACGAGCACTGGACGGAACGTCGAAAGGAACAGATGACCGCGACCGACGTACAATTTCATTTATTGTATTTTATTTATTTAATCGCCACGACACCCTAGAATAAGGTTCAGACAACCAGGGGCCACCTCACGCAGTGAGCCCATCGGAAGAGTTTTACCAGTGGAGAAACCACTGGGTTTTTACTTCCGGCTGGTATCGTCTTAGGGTCCTCACGAACCCACTAGGGGGGGAGTGATCTGTAGCGTCATACACTTCCCCAAAATCAATAGCCTAGGGTTTGACGACTTCGACATTGATGCTGACCTTGATAGTTTAACTGGACTCGCTAAGCTGAAGGCACCCGGTCAAGCATCCTCGCCATTTGGCACGCTGTCGTGTTACGTTGCATTGCTCGTATTCGACTCTCTAGCCAGTTAGTTGGAACGCATCGGTATTTTGGCATAACCATCCAAATATACTATTCCATCCGACTACGCTATCGTGTTCTTCCTTGGTCTCGTATTCGTGGGTATATAACAAGTTCGAATAATTAGTGATTGGTCTTTGCATCTGTCACGTTCGCAGTAGGAGAAATCGGTAATGGCTGTGTATTCAGGAATAATTATTATCATCATTATTATTCCTCTGAATGTTCTTTTAACATGCTTGTGATTGATAGTTCATAGGTCACTTAGGTGTGAGGCTGCGGTAAATAGAACCCTTGAACCTACACTTTTTCCCACAACAGAGTGGAAGACTCTCAGCTCATTCTAATGATACCATCTAATTCTAACTTATAGTTCTTGGCAAATAAGTATGACGCCCTCAATTAACAGCGGACTGGCATCTGCCTCAGCACGAGGCTCAAGTGAATGGAGGTGGGAAGTGAACGTATCCATATAAGCCTGCTAGTCAGACGCCAGAGGAGAAAAAGCCAGGTAGTGCTCAGAGTTTGGAAAACTGCCTCTTTAGTTTTCACTCACAATTTAAAAATTACGGCAAGACATGTAAGGGAAAATGTTTTCAGTTGGATCTCACACATTACTCCGATATTTAAGGCCTTCCATACATACGTAGATTTCAGACCAATTAGGGCATTTTGGCAGTCACTGATATAGAGGTATCAGAATTTTTTGCATTAGAGTAATTAGAGCAGTTGAAATTTAATGGTGACACGAATACTGAGGATGAGGTAATAGTTTGGTCAGATGTTTAAGCAGAGGAAATGCATGAACCCCTGGAAGAAGTCAATAAGGACACGTGGCAAGGAATGGCACCAGTAAATAAACAAATTTTAGATGTGAATGTAGAAAGGGGATGAAAGGACCCAAATGACAGATGAAACCAATACATGCCAAACATCCGTGGGTAGAGTCCTCACCGATCACCGCAGGAATAAAGGCTGCATAAATTTCTTTTCACCACTGTGGCTTGGATTGTTCGTCCGAGTTCCCATGGCATTAAGGACATGTGAATCGTGGCTTGAGCTGTATAGCAATGCCGCGATGGAACGCTATAGGTCATTTTGAGCGCTTGCATTCTCACCGCTCTGTGGTCACCGTCAGCTAAGTGCGGCAAAGTACAACTTATTATATATCTAGTTTGTAAATGTTCGTTATTAAGTTGGCTAGTCGTCCATCCAATGAAACTACGTTCATCGAAGAAAAAAAGTTGACAGCGCGCATGAAAGAACCAAGACCCAACAACTTGTCTTCCTCATAACTGCAAGCAATACGTCAGCCTGCAAACTGTAGACAGGCTGGATGCATATTGCCCCCTTTTAGTGGTTCTCAATAGTCTGGGGAACGGAACATCATCAACTTGATCTCATTCAAATTTTGGCTTCCAGAGCTTTCGACAGTCTGAGTATAAGGTTCTCGATCCAGTCTGTTCATTAACTGTTCTGTCCCGATTCCCTACCTTACCGATAGCGATGTTTCGCGAACAACTTTTGTCCAAGTGCTCATCATGACTCCCAGGCACTGGACTTACTCACCCATAAGCGTCAGTGAAGTTTTTTAAAAAGCTGGAAATACATAACACTGTTTAGCAGAATTCTCACTGATATACATGGACCGTATTGACATTACTTGATGTATTTTCTGAACGCGGGCCCGTTCTTTTCCAATACACTTAGGCAACTCTCTTGCAGTTTCATATCCCAATAAAAATATATAACTTGATTTCACAGCCCAAAATAGAAGTGAATGGCGCACACTTTGTGTGAGGTCACAACTCCCGGCACGTTCAGAAGGAAACTGAGCATTGTGATGGGAAATATTTATTTTTCGCTATCCTCATCCTGCCCACGACCACTTGGAAAGTTTGTGGCGTGATACTCAGCCTCTAGGTCATTAGAAAATCTCAAATCAAACGAACTAAACCTCCCGTCAACACTGCGTGAGATAGATATCCCACTCACCAAAACCTACCTGGAGTGCCGAATCTTGACGATAGGCTTGATAATATGTGATATATGTAATCTATGTGAGTTATTGTGGGAAACCCTTTTTATTTCTTTTCCAGCGTGTGGTGTTTATCTTTCTACACCTAATGATGAGGGTGCCGATGTACCCATAGACCTAATGTTTGCTTTAGATGACGTGCAGAGTTGCACAAAATCCCCATCAATACGGGGAATGCTTTGACTCAGGGCGAATTGTTTAAGGGCTATAAGATAAAGCCCCCTGCATTTCTTGACAACATTTTAGTCCATTCTGTCTGCAGTAAAACCTGCTCCGAGCTTGTCTGCAAAGGATATCCTCCGTCTTGAGGGATATGATAACAAACTAGAGCTTCGGGCGGGGCTCACCCGGTCCTGCAGTTAGAAACCTCACCAGTGAGCTAATCATGATGCGATGAACCCCAGGTAGGTATGAATTGCATTATTCACCTGGCTACTAGAGTGGTCAATTCTGTACTGCTTGTTTCTAAATGGTGGCAAATTACCATGGATCACCTTGCCAGCTGGAAGCAGGTGAACTATATCGCAAACGGGTTGGTGGTGGAGACTACCCTCTGTAGTGATAGTCGATCTGTGCTGGAGTATCCCTACTGTGTGGCAGTAGTTTTCTTGAGGTTTCAGATGTGCTTTATTAAAGGGTATCAAAATGCATGAGATTCGGGCCAGGTAATTTCACTAGCCGATGACCTCCGACCATATAACATCAACCAGTGTACACAGTGACGCTGAATCTCCTAGCTTGGTGAACGTGATGCAAAATGACGGAATTTCATCGGAATCTAGTAGAAGGTAAGGCGAAATGAGTCACTCTTAAGTGACTAACCGGTGTCTTATCGTGTGATGATGTTCCGCATCCACCTCACGGTAAACCAGTCATGTCATCTTACTCACCAAGGTAGTAGGCGGAATTGACGTGAAAAAATTATCGGCCAAACATCCATTCTGAATTGAATGGCAAAGGAGTGACAAAAACATGATCCCACCGACTTCAGCCTCGTCCAAGTTTACAGTGATAAAAATCCCATATCTGCTTTGCTCGCAAGTGAAACCAGCTGACTTTTTCTCTAGGTCTTGTGTGAAACGGCTCCAGATCTCTCGTGGGCCTAGATATTTTACTTCCAGTCACTCATCTTCAGTGGTTCTGATGAACCCAGCGGGCAGTCAGCAGTGCGTTAGATTGGATGGAAAAAGTTCGAGTTACCCCGAGACTGAATCCTGTACCCGACAGTCGCTAAGACTGGTTGACAAGAGGTATTGAAATTAACGGCATAACCAAAGGAAGCAGTAGGGATAGGGTGAAGAAAAAATCAGTTTGAAGAAAGGTGTAAGAGGTGACAGGAATATTCGAAATAAATGCAACAAACTAGGGGGTATCCGGGGAACTGGAGATAAACTAAGAAATAAGTGGTGGGTTGACAAAAAGATGAAGAGCGGTAGTGGTGATAATAATGGTGTAACTAAAAAGTCAGGAAATTATTTTCTTATAAAGGGGCGGAGATTATATTCACATCGGTGGTAGTAGCCGTAATGAAGAGCAACCGGTTTCATGCCAGCGAATAATCAACAACTAACATAAGAATGGTTGTTACCTGCGGACTAGTCCTTATACCAACCGAAGGTAAACCATGAATCACTACGTGATTGCCTAAACATTTTTCGAAGAGACGATAAATACCTAGGTTGGTAGTGCGTTCTAGAGGCTCCAGATACGAGGAGAAGAGGATTGTGGTCGCACGACGGTTCACGATTTTCGGTAAAGAATACTATCTGGCTTCTAACTAGTTTCCCCATTGTGACCTTTGAGCAATATTCTATCATTCTAGTGACTTCGGACACTTGGAAAATCGTATCCCCTTATCAAGTTGTCACTTTCCCTGAGGAACTAAGAGTTGAAAAGCCAAAATCTACCATCCTATTTTCACGCTGGTTCGGCCGCATCACCACGATTCTCACCGAAGTCCTTTCTTAGGCTTTCTGTAAGAGGCTTGCCTTGATATTCGAGTGCCATGGTACGACATCAGTTTGAACCCCGAAACGAGTACATATGTAAGCTTTCTAGAGCTCAAGAAGCGGCACTGGGATGAGGACATCCAGTAGTTTTTACATAAAGTGTGGTATCCCGTAGACCTAGGAAGTTTCTGCCAAGAAGGTCAGACTGGTATCCATGTTTTTGGGCAAGATAAAGCACAGAACTTACACAGCACACAGGAAAGTGCAGGGCCACAGAAGGTTGAGTACTCTGTGGATCAGAGAAACAGGAAAATATCGTGAGACAGTTTTGAAGATTCAATGCATATCTTATTTTTACCTACTCCGAAAGAGTGTTAAGTTTCCTTGAAGGGTATTGGGGTCCGTTTGTTGCCCAAAAGCTCTCCTTAACAGTCGAGCTCAGACCGTGTCTGGAAGCCGATCCTAAAGCGCTGAAAGCATATTCTGTGATACGCCGGAGAATGGCACTCTCCAAGTTGAACATACACTATCGAATTTGACACAGGATTCTGTAGCATCAATACCTCCTCGCCGTCAGTATGGTAACCACTAAATGATGGACGGCAGAGCCGCTTTCATTAAAAGTGTATCTCATAAGAAGTTGTGCGAATCATTCCTGAGGTTCGGGAAAATCACTATGACATGAACCAGAAGTTGCTGACACGCTATAAAGTTGTCACAGGCTGCAACAAATTCGAAGGCGGTAGGTCAACACTTCCTGATCGAAGCTGGTACGATGACCATGATTGGTAGCAACTGCCTGATGCTCTTGATTGTATGAATTCGCTCCCGACTCTGATTGTGCATGTGATTATTTTGGCAAATGCTTTCTAGTTTAGTATCCTCAATCCACCGGGACAGTGAGCTACTCAGTTATGTCCATCCCAACCGTGTACAGCAGAACACAAAGCTGAGTGCTTATGTCTACATATTGCAGCAATCTGAATCATCTGCACAAACACAACTAAATCGCATGATCGCTGGGCATCTTAACGCATGAAAACGAAGCAGCCAGTTTCATGCATGGAAAATGAGATAGCAAACAGTGATTAATACCAGTTCGCAGTCGGCCACTTCCTAATCACAAATCGTGCAGAAATTAGAATCAAGTCTACCAAAAGCTCTTAAGCATAACTAAGCGACAACATTATCAAATAAGTTATGGGCAAAATAACTCTTGAAATACGATAATGCGACCGATAGTTCTTATCTCAGATCGACGTTTGCCACTTGTCGGCTGTTATGGGAGTTGGACTGAAAATCTACCAGTGTGTGAGCAGCATTTCCGCTCTGCCATCACGTAATTCGTCTTCTTCAGTCTTGCAACTGTAAAACATCCTTTCATGAAATTGCCATGTTACAACCCACTTTTCATAATAAGCTCTCCTAACTGATGCCATCCCACCAGTGCAGTGGTTTGACAGCACCTAATATTGACCCCGACTAGGTAAACTGAGTGAAAAGTGCCAGTGGTTTCGAAACCCACCTTAGTTGAAAACCAGATAGCTGGTTTGGGATCTAAGCTGCAAGTCTAATTCGGTGTGCTTGTCACAGGCAGTATACGCTGAAAAGCGTTCGGCAGCCGCTGGAATAGCTGTCTTTGACGATCTCCAAGTGTGAATTCGGGTTAAGAATGTAGTTAGCACTTAGATTAGAAGTACATTCAGTATCTTAAAACAAGTGGTGGAGTTCTGCAGCTAAACTGGTCGCATTAACAGAGACTCAAAAACTAGTGATTCCTTTATCACTAAAAGTCTTCGTCTTCGCTTAGTGTGAATTTCGCACGAGGTATGTCCAGGCGTATTGCTTCCGGCCCCCTGGAACTGGAGTCCAAAATAACTAGAGTGTAGCACGAGCCCAGAACATCATGACAGTTGTGTATGCGAGTGCACTGATGTGTTTCAGACGATCAGGGCCATAAAGCCCTCAGTAATGCTCCATAGTCGATGGTTGAAAAAGCATGGTGGTGACACAGAGGAAGCTTTCCCTTGACTGGCCTTCGTCCTTAGAAGAATTATACCACAAGTGCCTTCGATTGCTAACAAATTTAAAAATGAAGGAAAAAGATAGTTCCTAAAGTAGGAAGGGTAAGTTACTCGTGGTTGTACTTCCATCTATCCCGTGTGTGGGCCCCAATTTAGGATTTTGAGGATTCAGACGAAGTACTTTTAACCACTCCCGTGAGAAGGTCGTTTGAAGGCTCAACAACTTGCGGGAATAATTGGCGATTGGCCTCTGCGTCTGTCATGTCCACACAAGGACAACTCTTAAACGTCGAGGCTTTCCTTTATTTATTGGAACGGTACCTCATGAAGGCTAAATTGCAATTACTGCTTTGATACAGTTCAAACTAGTGTTGCGTATTTTTTCCACACCGGTCCCTATCGTCTTCATTCGAAAGGCTGCATGCAAAGGCGAGGCAGATGAGTTTCAGAGCCTGATGGTTACTTGTAACAGGAAACTTCATAACGTATAGGCACTGATTTAGAGCTTCACTGTAAGAAGATCATCCAGTATTTTTTTCTCAGAATTACTTGGAGGTAATGAAATACAAACGACAGGTTTTCAATCCTTCCTATTACTACAACGTAACCAACTGTAGAAGTATCTGCAGTAAAAATAAACTGACCTTCTGCATCCAAAGCACCACATAAAACGCCGAGTATTCACAAGCCTAGTTAATCGTTCTGATCACATTCTTCCCACTTGAGTTGCTGACTAAGACATGGTCGGGAAAGAGAAATAACTATGTAAAGTGTAAATTTTCATTGGGACTGTAGGCTGTCTATCCATTTATTGATGCTGAAATATTTGCAATTTGAGACGTCTTGGTGACTTGTCCTAGACAACTCGGTTTTGAAACCCCGAAGGCCACGGCATATCCTAGGAACCAAATAGATGTAATCCTCAGCTTGTTTTCGGAGAAATACATGAAAAATTCCCATCTCTCAAACACCTCAGCACTTGTAAAAGGCTTTTACTATGCGACTGAAGATGCAAATTATCTGACATACAGTCATCTTGATTTGATTCCCAACCTTCAAATAAGACTATTATGAGATTCACTACCTTGTAGGGGGTGCATGTTACAATTCCGTAACGTTTGATCAACCCTACTTAACGTGATGTGCTCTAGTACCGACGTGTAAGTACTGATAACAAAACACAAATCAAAAGGACTGATACGCAATGTATTTGAAGGAGCTATGTATTTAATAAAAGTAAATGTAATAATAATGAATGGGGGAAAAGTCTAATCAACTTATCTGGCTTGCAAGGCTGAACTAGGGACTCGGAGTACGTGCGTGGTAATCAGCACAATGGAGCGCAAAATAGCGTCCAAGCCTGCTCGGATGCATGCTCGTTAATACAAAACTTAAAACACCCTAAGCATCCGGAGGCAAGCTAGAGATTTATTTAGTTAATTTAATTTAAACTATTTATTTTAGCCCTAGTTATATTTTGGTGCCAGGAAGGTGTACTACAATACATCTATAACAGATCTGGCATTTGTAGTTTTAACGACAGTCATCACCAGTTTACGCGTTGTCGCGTTACTTTACCTTACCTTACCCATTTGTAAGAAAAATAAGATGTTATGAGAACGCTTAGGAAGGAAGTTGATGGAGTATTTAGTAATAAAAACGTTATTTTAGGCAAAAGACCTCATAACTTACCTGCATATAGTTGGCTGAACTATGGACTCTAAGCATGTGGATTTTCTCTGGCATGAAGAAGACTCGAAATTTGGACCGTCAGCGAGTGAATAACTGTGCGTAAGACCAAAACTTACACGACTAAAGTCGCACCCTGACGTCTGAGTGGATTATTTTCCTAGTATTAAGATATTTAGAACAACTTTGTTGATTTAAAAACTATTAGTATTGCGGTCGAGAAGGTGTGCTGCGAGTTAAAATCTAGCGACTCCTCAGGGTTTCTAAAGATGGTAGTAGATGCCACTGGTCTATCATTGGATCTTGCATTAGTGGTCTTTGAAGCATTATCAACTGGTTATATAACTCTAACCATTTGGGACAGAAATTTCTGGCTTCCCTAAACCTTTTCGTTCACCTTTGCATTGCCAGTAACGTTTACGGGGACAGGAAGACGTTCATTCTGCGATTCAGTGGACATAATGATTCGTCTGGCAACCACCTTTGGTTTCCTCTTACACCAATTACGCATTGTAACCAGTGTCACAACACTGTTCATTAAATCATTGTCACTGAACCTTGATTCATCTTTCGGTATCCCGTCACACGTATTTTCGATAACGCTTTCTGCTTCATCATATAGCTCTGCACTGGTCTCTCTACAGCTATTGTCCGTATGTAGGTGTTCGTTGTCAACAGTATTCCAAAAGATTCCTGCTTTAGGACAGATGCAAGCTTACGGAGAAAGCTGTCCATCCGGAAACAAGCCGATTTGCTACAAAGCTTATATGATGTCGGTGTTAGTCCTGTACATACTCTGAGGAACCAGCATCTTCATACATCAGCCTTCATACTTTTATCAACTGGACGTTGGCTACTAGGCTGGCTGTAATTAAGGTTAACCTTGGCCATTTTATTTATTAAATAACAGAAAGTTCAAAAATGAACCAGTAACTTCGTTCAAACTTGGTCGACAAAAATAATGACAAATACAAAGAAGGTCCTTTGAGTAAACGTTTTACTCTAAAGTAGTTAAAAAACTGCACCTCAATTGAAAGTACTTAGTAAAAGCTACACGAAAACAACTTCAGTTCCAATTTACCTGACAAAAGCCATGTATTGTAAACTGTTAAAATACAACTCCGTCTTCAAAATGTGAAGCGTTTACAGGAAAACAAACTAAAAGGTCAAAAAATGACAAAAGTTTAAACGTTAACTGAATCCTTCAAAGTCAGAGTTTATCATCAAGCTTTCAATGTGGTTTATATGGAAAAAGATAAATTTATCGGGCGTGTTAAGAAAGTGACTGTGTTTTCACAGTGCATGTGGGATCACTAGTATCTGTGGGACCTAGATTCAGATTTGTTGTTTAAGGGTTATGAGCCTATATTAATCCCTTTTCAGTAGATTTCTGTGCTTGTCCAATCTCATTTCGAACGAATCGATCGATGATGCGGATACCATTTCTTCTAGAAGCCGGTTCCAGGAATTAATTACTGGACGCAAGAACCATTACAGTGCGGAGACTATATTTGTTCTTTGCTTTTGTGTTCACTTACTATGTCCTCTGAGGTGTTCCTACCTAGGTCACCAGCTTCTAGAAATTATCTCGTACACCATGTTTATTTCTTAGTTTGCGAAATCCAGCTTCAACAACTTGCAGTTATTGCTACGGAAAACTCAGGTTAAACTTGCATTCCGGATTTCAGATATCTCTGTTATGAACATCTATATACATAGAATGGATTTTTACTTCAACCTGCATTTGTTTATGCATATACTAAACAATATCCATTGGTAACTAGGTTCTAACGATATTGCAATGCTCCTTCATGGTGCCAAAACACTATTAGGTTCAAAATAAACAAATATTTAAAATATCTAAATATTGGCCAAATTATCTGCTAAGGAATAAGCGTGTGCTTTAAGTCTCGTAAGTCTTACTTTAACGTGTAGGCGTCTGTACACAGACAACCGCCACTTTATTTGTCTTTATTGATTACTAGCTTCATACTCGAAGTCCATATTTTGTTCATTTGTAGTCCGATAAGTAACAGCTTTTCCTCCAATAATCATTAGCAAATCCAATACTGTTTCGAGCGTTTTTACTATTTAACTTGTCCTCTTATTTATCTTTTATTACGACTGGTCACTGGTCACCAGCCTTGAAGTATAACCAGTCCATAACAGTGTTTTATCGCATGAGATAAAATCGGCTAATCAAGATATCAGTGTCTAGCTAACACCACTTTCCGTCTGCTCAAATATGTCTTCATTAGTACAATGTATGTGAGTTTCTGACACGAAGAGCAGTAGTGTCTACAAACCGACATACTATAAAATAAGGTAAAAATAGCAATAGAAATTATCTGTAATGAATAGTCTTTTGATATGTAAAGGATATGCTGTGTATGCAAGGCAGTAGACTATTATTTTAACTGCTCTCCAAGGTTTTCAAATAAAATATTGGTCATTATTTAGCATATTTTTGGCCGGAAATCATCTAAAAAGGAGTAATTTGTCTGCATCATGAGACAGTTTTGTGAAATCTGTCAGTTGGCTATCGGCCAGCTGGTTAAGCGGCGATAATCAGTGACAATTACAAATTCACTAAAATGTTGGTAAAATACCGACTCATTACCTCCCATGCAGTCAAACATTATCTAAATCTATGGTAACTTCTGAATGATGGAGCATTTTAAGCCTAAAAATCAATGTTTTCGTAATTAAATCAGTTAATTCGGTCGGGAGTAGTGAATTTAAACTCCTAATTTATAGTCTCATGATTGAGTCTGCTAATTGTTACAAAGATAAAGATCACCTTTCTTTTTTCGTATTGACCCGAGGTTGAAATGGAAAAAAAGAAAATAACCAGTTTTAAAGCCATGGTAAACGAAAGTAGTAATCGTTTGAGAATCCAGCCAAGTCTACGAGAAAGAGTGTATTTGGAATAAGTCAGGTGACGAGCAAATAATAACTATTATGAATTGCAGTGGTGGAGAATATTTGTAGCTCAAGTGGATTGTCTTGGTTGTAATATGTTCTCTGAGCTGGGTTGTTTAATCATGGAGCTTTCATCGTCTTACTAGGCGACATCATCAGCACTAACTTCAATATGAAGTGAGCTGTCAATATCTCTCCGTGAGTGATTTAGTGGCTTGCTCTGATGACTGGTTTGTGATTGGTTGTTTCCTTTGACTGTTGTGTCATTGACTGTTGGCTGTTCCTCTGCTTGACCTCTGACCTTTCCGTCGTTTATCATTTTTCTTATTGACTGATAGATTGGGTCTATGTCTATACATCTATTGATTTCTGACTGACCTGAATGCCAAGCTTCCAGGAATTCTCTAACATTCTTTGTGTTTTCTCTGTCCAAAATTTCTACATTATCAAAATTGAATTCATGTCCATAATATATCAAGGTCATATCCTTGCATCTGTTTATCATGTCGTTGACGCTGCATAGCTGTTAATGAATTATGCCAAAGAATATATTGTCGATTATTTGCAACCAGATGGATGCTTTCGAGAAGCCCACATTGTGAATGAGATCCTTTCATAGACTGCTTACCTGATAATGAAAATAGGTAGTTTCATCTTTCGTTGTCCAAGCTGTTACAATTAGAAATCTCTGAAAATAGGATCGTTTATCAAAAGGTCTCATCTAATTCTCCAACAAATAACAGTGATGCCATTAATACATTAGGTTATTGGAACACCTGTGATATGAGAAGGAGCTTAGATAGATCCTAGTGAAGTGTCTATAGTGCAGGCGTATTAGCGCCGCTGAGATATCTGCTCCGAAATAATCTACAGGTTGGATATGAACTTTGGTGTAGTATGTAATATGGACGTAAATATGACCATGGAAGACTGACTGAACAGGACTGGATAATGTGCATACATGCGTCTACATAAACCATAGATTCTTGGTGTAAACTATTGAAATACAAATAAACAACATTTTCAGTAAATAAAGGGTAGATTTTTCCTTAGGGTTATAGAAAAATGGGTAGAATCAGTAACTAGAATACACAGAAATGTTTGGAAGTTGAACTTCCCGTTATCGGAAATGAGATGCCCCATCAAGTTGTACATGAAAAGCACTTCGCTGATCCACCAAATGGAGTGGATGAACATAAACAACGTTGGAAATATATGAAGTCGTCTCAGAAAGTTCGTAAAAAGTTTAACAGGATTTCTAGTGAGAATGGAGTGAATTTAAAGGCCATCCTAGCAACTGCAAAAATAGCCAACAGCGTTTCTCCATTTTGTTAAAAATTACCTTTCTGACCGTAAAAGCGAAATCTCATTGGTTGTTTCAGAAGTTGCCAGTGTGGCCTTTAAAGTCCTCCGAGGAAATTACAGTCTCAAATGGATGAGTGGCATTACAGACAATGGTATGATTTCAAAGATGATAAAACTGTTGAAAAGCAAGATATCTTTATTTCTCATGTAAAACAAATACATAAAAACTGTAAACAAAACGCTCGATCCTGACTGGTCAGAGTATACTCAAACTTTATTGGCCGTCACTAAAGTTTAATTGAACCACAATTATTTATGATAAACATACAAATTAAAATAAGAGACTAGGATGTTCTGAACAAAAACAGTTCCTTTATCGAAGAACTCACACTTGTCAGAACAAGCACATTTCAAATTTGTTCCTATTACGGTAGAAATAACAGAGTAGAATAATGTTTTTTCCGAAATCAGAAAACTGTTAACCGTTTTTCGATAATACCAACACAACTGCAGAAACTATATTAATAATTTCCATCGTAACAACAAGAACAACTTGAAATAATTCCAAATCTCCACAACTCCCTCAAAATTTAATTGAACTGGTGCTCATTGGTGACTAGTTTCGAGAAGTATTCCCGAAGTTACAATGACAAGTCGTGACCGGTGGAGTCAAAGCCTGATGGCCATGAGGACAAATACTCAGCGATGACATTGGGTGGCGGTTGCGCTATATATCGTGAGCTAACAGAAGTTGGAAATATGGAGCATTGGATTCTGACCCAGTGGCTCAGTGGTATCGCGCTGGTCGCGGGTTCGATCCCTGCTGGTGGGGTCGTGGGTGTGCACTGTTGAGGAGTCCCATACTAGGATAAACAGCTGTCCAGTGCTCCCAGGTTTCCTTTGTTCCTCCAACTGATGTCAGTCTACGATGAATAACAACTTGATATATATATATATATATATATATATATATGATCTTTGAAAATTTATATGCTGTAAAGAAAACTAAGCACTTGATGATGATGACAATAATAAAAAAACGGATGATGACAGTCATTTGTGATTACGATAACAAATGTAGTGTGAATTATAACAAAGTAGGTTACGTAATAATTGAATGGTATATAACTCAGAAGGGGGGCGGAAATTGATGAAAGTGGTAAATCAATTAAGTGTTATGAAATAAGATTAGACATGTTGATCAAGATGAAATTAATGTTTTCTAAAAATATTAAGACAATTAAGTGAAGTAACACCGGAAGCTAATCAGAGTGAAGGCAGTTATAATAACAATAATAGTGACAAAGGAATAATACAAAAGGTGAGGGGTAACTAATGGGGATGGGAAAATGTTATTGCCATAGTAAAAAATAGTGACCGTACATAATTCTTTTGTACACTCAGATCACGTTTTAGTTCATGAATAGTTAAAGCCTCCACTGTTTTAAGGTGTTGAAAACAAAGAAAAAGTGGGAAGTTTGGGCTAATTTAGTAAGTAATTTTAAAGTCATTGTCTGGGTTTGTTGAGTGGGTGGAAATCAATCAGATGTTCTAGAATCGAACTTCTAACAGTCTTTCTTTCACCTTTATAAAACCAAGCTGGAACACTTTCTCATATACTTATGGAAAGCATTCTCTGGCTACGGCGATGTACCTCCCTCCACAAGAGCAGATGGACTGGTAGATGCATACATATGCAGAAGCCGAGTTTTCAAAACTTTCTTTTCTCTTCATCCTTAACTGTTGACTGTTTGTTAGGTCACACGTAAAAATAAGTACTGGTTTCAACTGTTGATCTGATTCTTATCTTTTAACAACTCGCTAGTGTGGCATGTATTTTGAATTTCTTGCGCACCTGAAACTTGTAAAATATGTCATTTGTTTACTTAGCTGATGATGAGTTATGGCGTAAACTGAATTCCCATCTTCATCATAATCATCATAGTCAAGCTGACTTCACAATGAATGATAAACTGCATTTAACAAGTCATTTCGTATATAACTCTACTTCCCTGTATAAAATATCTAAGAAACACTACGACAATGCCTAAGTTTTACTCTTATCTTAAGGGAATTAGATGTTTGAAGAACATAGTCTTGCCCATAATTATTTATTATTATTATTTGTCCCTTGGGTTCCTAATGAAACATAGGGCTTCAGTAGCACGTCTCCATCCCACTCTGTTCTCTGAAATCTTTACAAACTACCACAGTACCTAAGTTTAACACCTAAATTATTATTGCTAGTCTTATAATTATTACTATATGGTTTTTAGACAAAGAAAAAGCTTGATCGATATTGTTTCCTTGAGGTGAACAAATCAACTAGAATTTTAGCAAGTCGAGTGCGTAAATTGTGAATTATAAAGTTAGACAGAATATTTTCTGTTATAAGAGAGAAATTTTCGTAGTTGATTATTCAAGTCAAAAATAAAATAGTAGCCACAGGACTCTTAGAAGACAACCACAAGGTCATCTCCACAGGAAATAAAATATTCACAAAATATGAAGGTTCATCCGAAACGGACAAATAAGCGGTGAAACATACAAACTGATACCGTCATCCACCCCATATAACTTTATTCAAATGTTTCTGAAAATATTTTGGGCACGGATACTAAATTTCTATTGAAACCCATTTCGTTTATTTGTATTAGATATAGACTAATGCAATTAACTACCCATCAAATTCTGGAACTTATTTTCCCGATCTCCTTGTTTTTATGTTACGCCTGTCAGTTAGGATTATTCGGGACATAGGGCTCATTCCGCTCCAGTCAAAGTGAGTTCATATCAGTTTGTATCAACCATATTTAAGTTAGAAGAAATCCGAAACGGCTACTATTACACAGATAGGGTCACTGAAATGTGTCTATCAAGTATTCAAAAAGTCTGACATAAGAATTGTGGAGAAAAAAGCACTCACTAGTAACATGTAGTATAATTAATCCAGTGAATATCACTGTCCTAGCAATCCAGCCAACATGAAGTACTTAGGTCTTCACAAGCACTACCATCAGTGCTACATGAATATTACACACTAGCTTTATAAAGCCGGGATTCTGTTTATCTGAAATGTCCTTGGTATCGGAAGGAGTAAATCATGAGGCTTTATCATTTGGATGCGATTTGCGCCAGTGAGAAAGCAAATAATTTTCAGCAGACAAAGTATAAAAGAACAGTAAAATTACGCCGGAAGCTAGCACTTTAGTGTAAAATGAGAAACTTATTGTCCACTTCACTCTATGAAGTTATTATAGATGTTACTGCAAGGTTGTGAAAGTAGGGCAGAGAAGGAGTAATTAAAACTTGAACAATGACAGGAATATGGATATGATAGACAGATCAGTGTCGAGCCTGATATTCAAACGCATCAGTACAAGTTGCCACAATTAATAGCTGGATACCAAAAAGTGGTGGATCCAAAATGAATGACACAAAAGTAGGCAAAAGTGTATTAGAGCATAAATAGATGAAGTCTGATAAAAATCTACTAAGATATGGAAAATGACTTGACGTTGGTGTTGAAAATCCAGATCTTCTTCCACATGCTGAGTGCAGAAGATCTCCACACTGATTTTAGACTAACGAACGCCTGTCTTGCTTTTCTGATTCTGACTTTGACATCCTCGTCTGTGCTGCCTGTAGTTGAAACACTGCTACCTAGATAGGTGAAGGAGGCTACTTCCTTTAAGGTTCTCCCGTTCATGGTGATTGGAGCTTGTTGTTGCTGCTAAAGTTTTTGGTTGGGTATCTTCATCACCTCTGTCTTCTCTAAATTCACTTCAAGTCCCGTCTTCGCAGCCCTGTCCTGCCTCTTCTATCAACTTGTTAGTTTTCGCCTGTAGATCTTCAAGTTTATGTGACATCAGACACAAGTCATCGGCGAAATCCAAGTCTTCTAGGTTCTTTTCCGCGGTCCAGTGTATCTCCCTCTTCTTACTCCCCACTGTTTGTTGCATGATCCAGTCGACCACAATCAGGAAGATCATGGGTGATGGTAGGCAACCTTGTTTCACTCCTGTCTTCACTTCAAAGGCATCACTGAGCTTCCCATTGTGAACTACTTGGCATGTGGCGTCTTCATATAGTTGTTGGATGGGGCTGATAAATGTTTGTGGTAGTATTGAAGCGGTTTCCAAATTACCTCTCGGTCGACGCTGTCAAAGGCCTTCTCAAAGTCGATAAAGTTGAGGTAGAGAGCTGATTGCCACTCTATGCTCTGTTCTATGATGATGCGAAGCGTTGCAATTTGGTCTGCACATAATTTGTACTTCCTGAAGCCTGCTTGTTCCGGTCGTAGTTTTGAATCCAGTGCATCTTTAAGCCTCTCCAGGATGATGCGACTTAATATTTTACTTGGGGTGGACAGGAGAGTGATTCCGCACCAGTTCTTGCAAACACTGAGGTCTCCTTTCTTCGGCAGTTTGACAAGGTAACCCTTCTTCCAATCGCCAGGTACCTTCTCTTCCTTCCACACCTTCTGCAATAGTGGTGTAGTGTGAGCATGTCCGCTGTTGTCTCTGCGTCTGTTCTCAGTGCTTCTGGCGGTATTCCATCTGGTCCTGCTGCTTTCCCACATTTCAGTAGCTTTATGGCGTTCAGGACTTCCATTTTCGTTGGAGGATTTATGTTCATTTGTAATTCAGCGGCTGTAGGTGGTATTTCTGGACGAAGTGCAGGTAGTGGTGGTGGTCGATTCAAGAGCTTCTTGAAGTGGTCAGCACATTGTTTCCTTTGTTTGTCTTCTTTCTTAATTAAATTTCCTTCTTCATCTTTTATTGGTTTCATCTGTGTTGATCTCTTCCCTGATAGCAACCTGGTTATTTGATACAATGTTGTCAGGTCTCTCTTGCCTGCAGCCTGTTCTACTTTACTTGCCAGTGTTTCGTAGAAGTGTCTTTTGTCTTTGCGTGCACTCTTCTTTACTTCTTTGTTCAGTGTTTTATACATTGTGCTCAGTTCCTCTTGTCGTTGAGCATCTTTGCACTGGTTTATCTTCTGTTTCACCATCCTTCTCTCCTCTATCAGCTTCCATGTATCCGTTGAGATCCATTCCTTGTCTTCTTTCTTCTTCCTTCCTAATACTGCTGTGCAGGTTTCTTTCCATGTAGCTTTCACAGACTTCCAGTGTTCTTCCACACAGGTTTCTTCAGGGATGTTCCTCGATATCTCCCATTTTGTCTTCATGGCTGGCTGCCGTGAAGATGTTCCTTGTAGTTTCATCTTTCAGTTTCCGAGTGTTGTACTTGAATTGAGGTCTATCACCAGCTTCCTTGAAGGTTTTTATCTTGATTTGGAAGGTTCCTTGCACTGGATAGATAGTGAGTGGTCTGAACCTACATCTACTCCTCTTCTTGACCTCGTGTCAAGTAGGCTGACTGCTTCTCCACTTTCTTCACACTGAGATAAAGTCGATCTGATTTTTAGTGTGTCCTGGTATCTGGTGAAATCCATGTTGCTCGCTTTGTGGATATCTTTGTGCCTGAACACACTGCCTCACTGCAATCACCAAATCGTTGAATGCACAGAATTCTGCAAACAATTCTCCATTCTCGTTCATTTCACCTAGCACTTCTCGACCCATCATGAGTTCTCTTCCTGTGTTGTCCCCTCCCAGTTTGGCATTCATGTCGCCCATTAGGAGTTTGATGTCGCCAACTGGGGTAGGGTCTTGTCCAGTGTTGATTGCAGTTGTCTGTAGAATTCCTCCTTTTTCTCTTGCTCTGCATTATTTGTAGGTGCGTAGCGTGGTATTGTATGATTGTGACCTTCCTTCCTTCCTTTTGAGTTGAACCTTGCTGTCATGATCCCACACAAGGAGATTGGTTCCCACTGTATGAGAGCCTTCGATGCTCATCAAGGGGACATCATGATAGCCACTCCATAACTCTGTGTGCTCGTGGTTGTCGTCTGGGTGACAATATCAGGGTAGATTATTGATTCTCCAGTTGACAGTTTGGAGACTCCACTCCCATTCCATCTGCTTTCACAAATTCCTAGCACTTCGATGTGATACCTTCTCATCTCGTTTGCAATCTGCGCTGCCTTGCTAGGTTCAAACATGGTGTGGACATTCCATGTTCCCACGTTTACTTTCGCTTTCATCGACGGAGAGAAGACACATCGGCCAATTGGCTTCCCGAAGGCTTTCACCAACTGGCGTCATTTCGTCTCTCCGATTCCAGCGAGGAATAATTTTGTTTTTATTTTTTATATTTTGTTTGTGCTTTGAAGTTTCTTTAGCGGTTGGAGTTGTTTTACGGGGTAGGGTTGCTAGCCCTATACCCAACCTTAACTCTTTACCAGAGTTTAAGACTGGCTAGTAACTAGTGTACTAGTTAACCAGGCCACGTTCTTAACCATGATGTTCAACACTTATTACATTGCTCCGAAAATTAGAATCAGAATCAGAACTTCCTTTGAAAGGTAGCTAGAATACCTCGCTTCAAATCTTAATACCACCTAGGTCTTTTAAAACTTTTCTGGATAGGAAAAACTGGGTCTGTCTTGTGATTATTCAGACTAGCAACACAAATATGAATAAATGACTCATGCTTCTGTCTGGAGGTCAAATTTGGTTTACTAAGAGGAGGGTAAAAACAAAAATTTTCATCTCTATAAGTTCACAAGTACATAATTCAAAGGACAGAAAGTTCAAAACGAATTTGCGGTTAAATGTCAACGTTCATAAAACAGCGAAGATAACCCTAGCAAGAAAGTGTGAGAATATCACGTAGAATTGGTACGAATAAGAAAGATTGCCTTATAATACGTTTTTTTTCTCTGGGAATTTAAAATGTAAAAATGACAAAAGGTTTTAGCACGACAGTTTCAGGACCACGGTAAGGAAAGTTTCTATACATGTTACTTTAAATACAATTCATATTTTCTTTTTACTTTACTCTGCTTAGATAATGGCCAGTTTGATACACAGAAATATCGGATTTTCTCTGATGAAAGAGGTTAAATTTACTACGCTTATTTTGATTAAAAGATTCATGCAACTTTTTTACGAAGTCGCTTACTTTTGATGAGATACCTGAACAACAATCTCTGGAGGTGTTACTCTCATAAACAATATAGAAAGGCATCTCACTATATGACAGTGTGCAAGGTTGTAATAGCTCAAGTTGCCTCATGCTGCAACGAAAATGAAAAGAAATTCAAATCAAGCAAACAATAAGTATGATGCACCACTGTAGTGAAAGATGAGTTGGGCAGACTTTAATTCGATGTTGTTATTGGAGATATATCAGGCAAGGTCTTCAGCCCTTGATTTCCAGCATTTGAAAGACATCATTTGGAAAGCACAGACTTACTTGCAAGCTTACGCTTATGGTTAGCAACTTCACGGATACTGCAATATCCTGGCATTAACCCAGATATCCATGTACTGTAAGAGCGGTTTACTTTTTGATTTTGGTGACTAGCAGCGGGATCCAGGATGAGAGTTTCCGTCCTATTTGGGATTTGTCAGCTGGATGTACCTACACCCCAGTGAGTTGTCATTCTGTTTGAAACTTGAACCCAGTACACGTCACTTCAAACTCGAAAGCTTTATCTACTAGGCCAAGTGAGAACGAGAGCCACGTCTTGTGCGACGGTATCAGTTGTTTCTTGACACATGTAATTCCCCGTCGCTCTTCAAGGCCGGACTGCTCGACCTCTCTTCACAGGTGGGGTCTTATGTGAATGCCTCTATACTGCCAGATATTCATGGTGTCATAATGATTTTGGTGACTAGTAGTGGGGTTCAGGATGCGCGTTTTGTCCTATATGGGACTCGTCAGCTGGATGCACCTCCATCTCAGTAAGTCTTGTTGTTCCCACGGAGACTCGAACCCAGTAGCCATCGCTTCAAACACCAAAGCCTTAACCACTGGGCCACTCGGCAAATTATTGGTATTAATATACAACTAAACCACTTATTGTAGTCGCACATTTAATGAACACTCTTGACGAAAAGCTAATAGACAGATTTCACTGTGGTGAGATTTATTATGGAAATGTTTGTTTATAAGAGAGAAGCGATTGATTCACTTCATGCGCAAATGATTAGGAATCAACAGTCAAAATAGAACAACAATCAGAAATGTAAACTGGTTATTTTTGTCAGTAAACAAATTTGCACTGAATACAAAGCATGAATTAACTCAACTAGAGATTTACTAAACATCCAGTTGGCATTATTCATAGACCGATGAAATTAGTTCACTACGAACACAGAAAGATTATGATAGTTCACGAGTGGTGTCGAACGAAATATCTAATTAGTCAGTACACGGTTGTATCAGAATATTTTTAGAAATCAAAGACCGTCTAAACTTATTTTGGTTGTCGAACTAACTGATGATACAAGTTTATAGAAATGTAACGTTTCAGTGGAATTTAAAACAACAAACCTCATGCTGTTGACTTACTATTCCATTGACTGAGCTACTATACCTGTTGCTTTTAATTTCAGTTTATTCATCTGTCATCTGGATGGGGATGGAAAAAGATGAGCTACTGTTAAATGTTTTTCACACTATTTACTTAGACAATTCTTTGCACATCAATCCAAAACAAGCTGTATTAGGAAGATGTAACGACTGATACGTTGACGGTTGCACTACTGAATACAGCTTTGTTTGACAGACTAGCTTTTTAAGTGTTAGATGACAGGAGTCGACTGGTGGGAAGTCCTAGATCCAGCTTTCGTGCTTGTTATCACTACTCAGTTAGGCTTATTTGACTGCATGAGTAAACTGGTGTTTTCTCGGTGGTATGAACCAGTGTTACTCAGTGATGAGGTCAGAGATCCAGCCACTATCTTATTCAGGCCTCAAGTGACTTCCTGAGGAAGTGGATGAAGCACATGAACTGGTCAGCAGTTGGTAACCGGTGTAGCTGTTTGGTACTGATAGGAGCCTATCGATCAAATTTTGAAATATGACCATCTCAAAGAACATTTTCCGGATGGTTATAGGCAGACTTTGGCTGATGAGTACCAACAAGCAAGAAACCTAAGTCAAGAACTGCCTACCGATTGACTCTCACTATTAAATATCAAAATACAGTCCATCACAGTGCCGCTTCGCTTAGTAACCGAATTGCAAAACGTGATTAGTAAACTTCTGTCAGTGGTAAACACTAAGGACTAAACAGCTACGTCAGTAACTCAGTAGAGAGAAATTCGCATAAATTGGCCTCAGTTTAAGGTAATGACTAAATTTGTGTGAAAATTTGGCTTGAAACAATCTGTTAAACTGAAATTATTTAAATCTAGAGTCCAGATGCACTCAGCAGCCTTGTGGACATTCCCTCAGTGGGTAATGAGCCATACCTATATTGTTAGAACTAGTTATACTACCTGGCTGCCCAAACTTGGGAAGATGGGCTGGAACCCACGATTCATCGATTTAAAGTTATCTCTCTAAACCAGTGAACCACGGCTCCACTAGAACAAGTAAATATTAGAGTTTAAGATTTGATGAACATATGTATCAAAAGTAAACTGAAAATCAATTTATGCAAATATTTCCTTTTGTGAACTTGAGAACAGCACGAGTCCAAAATTGAGCAGAATAGCATAAGATCCTTTTCTTTAGCCATGTTTTTTCAGCTGCCTACAACCTATAAAATTTATCATTAAGTTAAAGCAGAAATTTAACATAATTGGGTTTCAGTTGCTGGTTTGAAGGATTCATTGATTAGAAGGAAGTCTTCTTCCTGGGTTGTCATCATTTGGAGAGCCACTTGTAAAACCTGAAAGCAGTAGACTGTCCTTTCATCCTGGTTCGGGACTCCACAGCAGTGCCAACTGATGACTCTATGGATGGTTGAGCCAAGGACAGTTAGATGATGCACTGACCGTGAAACATGCGTTTATCAACAAGAAGTCAATTAAAGGATAAGTTTGGTGTGTCAGGTTATGACAGGATTGAAAGAAATAAATATGAAAATGAAATGGACTGTACATGTTAGGATTTGATATTTACATGTGTTGATACTGGGTGATAATCGAAGGTGAAATGAAAATTCGGACCACTGGGTGGTCGCTGGTTCGAATCCTGCCGCGGTCCAACTTTTCATTTAACTTTCACCTTCACTACCCAGTATCAATACAAGTCTGTCAAATCACGGCCATCTCAGATAGTCAAAATTATAATTTATAAGTGATATTGACTAAGACATTCTCAGTAAAAGACCGGTAATTTACGACGATGGCAAGAAGAATGATGTAGAGCTTAGACAAGATATTAAGTTGATGAATTCATAGACCAAATTAGTCAACAATAATTCACAAAAAACATGTATGAAGCACGGTGGAATAAAATTAAAGTTCAGTCTAAAGTTACAACGTTTACGACTAAGAATAGAGATAATAAGAGGTGATATGATCGAATATGAAAAGAGTTTGTACGTGATTACCAGGGTAACAGAAGGATAACTATTTCTCCTCCTGGAGGTATAAATCTTATTCTAGCCTTTTAATTGTGATAGCTTCAGAGATGAAAACTGAGATAGATGTATTTGTTGATTCTTGTAAAAGATTTTAAGGGATCCACTTGTTGTCCTGTGTCTATTAGGTATTTAGCAATCACGTTGCTGAGATTGCTGGATAATCTTAGTCGTGGGAATATGTTCAAAAACCTGAGGTAGTCCTTTCTTTCGATCCTTCTGATATATTTGCTTTGACGGATATAAGTGAGTTACTATACGCAAATGGAGTTTATAGTACACGGATACCTGTCAATTTTTCACTGCACCAGTGGCAAATCTGTTCGAAACACGGGAATCTACCTAGCTACACTATTAGTTCTGATCAGCGCGTTTCTCACTATTCTCTTCATTTCCTTCACTTTTAAGATCGAACTAAATAAAGCCAAGCTCTCGGTCAATGTGATTTTCTACAGCCTCTTGTATTTTGTTCAAACGTATTTTAATAAGGAACATTGTGGTTGTCCGCTTTTGACCCTACAGTTCCCTATCTTCAATAGCTCACCTTTCAGCTCAGCACTTCAACACATTCTCTTCACTCTGTATACTAGCTCTGTAACCGGCGCTGGTTTAGAGCTAACTAGAAAGAAGCTGTGAAATACCAGATATAGACAATGCTATGTCACCTTTCCCTGAACAGATCTTTATAGCGTATCAACAATTCTACCTTGAATGCTAATATCTAAAGAGTTGAATCTACTATTAGGTTCATGTCTCATTATAAAATCACTGTTCTTGTAAGCATCAGTGGATCATTTTTTGAGGTGCATAGTGTAAGTTGTCCCACACGATGAGTGTATCATCTACTTATCTGGGTGCCACATCGTTTTCCTGGTTGTATATTTAGTTTCTGTTACTTCAAAGACGTATCCACTTGTAGAGAAATCGATGAGCTTTCTATGACTACCCCATCAATTAAACGATATGGTGTTGAAGAAGTGATACTGAGCTTAGCATGTATCAATAAGAATTTGGCAGTAATAATGGGTAGTGATTAGCAGTAAAATCAAAAACGGGCTTTTCGTCCTATTTACGACTCGTCAGCTGAATGTGTCTGCCTCCCAGTTGGTGATGTTGTTCCCATAAGACTCGAACTCAAAACCAGTCGCTTCCTTTACCAGAGCGCTGCCCACTAGGCCACTGAACCAAGACAGTCACTCCTCTTACGATGAGTATGGTAAAGTGTCTGGCGTTATAGCTGGTGTATCTACGACACTGATTAGACCAAATGATTGGTCACTATTGGCACATGGGCTACTGTGTGGATGCCTCAGGCGCACAGAGAAAACGCGTATTCTGGATTCCACTGCTAGCCACTATCCATCATTAGCATAAAAATTTGAAAATAGCCACAGTATTGAGATATCCGTACAGTAGCCCATATGTCAACAGTGGCTAGTCAGTTAGGTTCAATCAATGACGGGAAACTACAAGCAATTACATCAATAAAAGTTGTTAGCATTCAGACATGGGAAGGGGAATTAAATCGTATAATAACAGTTAATGTACCAAGGTTTCTTTGAGTGATC
Source organism: Heterobilharzia americana (assembly GCA_944470555.2). NCBI lineage: Eukaryota > Metazoa > Platyhelminthes > Trematoda > Strigeidida > Schistosomatidae > Heterobilharzia > Heterobilharzia americana. Next base: position 7,492,652 of record OX104134.1, read on the forward strand.
GGCCCATGTATGAATGAAAAGTTTACATCAAAAGAAACTTCATTGGCCGCATTCCATACTTACTCTTTGATATATTTAACATTGACCTCAGGATTCAATGTTTGTTTAATTGTCCTTATACATAACATTCTGTCTCCTTACTACTGTGTTCGAATCTATTGTTTCATTGTCAATGCAACATCTCATTTATACTTCACATTATCTTCTGTTAGTACACTTTCTGGTGGAGGTAGATCGGTATTGCTTTAAAAACTAGAAAAGCAACAGTTTTTCAGGGGCTTTACATTAGCATTGGAGTCAGATTCAGGCTAAACAACCATGTACATTTCAGAGACGTTTATTTGATGTACCTGTTCAATAAACTTAAATGAGTTTTTAGTGGTTAATCTTGCCAAAAGCCAACAAATAATCTCTCATCTTTCTAGTGACCTATGTGTGACTTAAGTTAAGCTGGATGAATCACTGACGGTAGAAAATTGAATAAAAAGTCTTATTTGTGTACAATCGGAAAAAATTAGCTGCAAGTGTATACTCAGTTTATCAACCTTTGAAAAACTATGCATAAATGGCAGATACAAACCTTTATGTTTGGTTTCTCACAAGTTCATAAATTGGATGTAACTTAACGATTAATAATGTCTATAATGAATTCAGTATGTCATCGATTGGCCAGCTGGTCAACTCGAAAATTAGAACCAGTCTGGGACTGTTGGTAATTTAAAGTTCCAAAGATATATTTCAATCCCTTAGAGTATCACACGGATTTTCCAGTCATATTAAAATGGGAAGGGCTAGAGTAAAATACTTATTATCCCCAAAAAGTAAAAAGCACTTTATTTGAATGCGTTGATATGTATTTGTTTAAATCTCTGTCCGCCTACTTCTCACTCTGTAAATCTACTAATGAAACCTAACACTGGTTGTTATGCATTGTTTCGTAAATTTCATACTATCTGATGAAGGTGGATCAACAGGGTTTGAGATATTAGGAAGAGTGTAGACATTTCGGGAATCTAGTACACAGTTCAGTGTCAGATATGTGCACCCCCAGTGGAAGTGGTAATTAAAATAACGATACTGATCAAGTTAATCTCATTTCTCTAAATCAAATAATATAAGTAGAAGGAAGAAGTGTCAGAGGTGAAATATCGGAAAATAACCAGATTTTTTACCTCTTAGACTACCATCGTTGATTGGATCGAATTGATCGACGACTTTGTATTTGCGGATGCTTTGGTATTTTCGACAATTTCAGTTGGGACTATTGATGGACACTGGTTATCAATAGGATTCATGACTCTCGTTTCAACTTATTCTGGGCCTGGGTTCCAGCCGCAGTAGGAATCGCGTTACTAATTGGGAGGCAGGTATATCCAACCATGTGTCTAAAATAGGACGAAACACAGATCCTTAATTTCGCTGCTAATCGGCCAGTCGGAATTTTTTCAAAAGCACGGCGATGAAATCATTTTTGGATAGTAGCAGTAAGTAAGGTACAAATTTCTTAGGTGAGAAGAAATCAAATCAGGAAACTTATGCATATTTAAGCGATCGAAAGTTTCATTGGGATAATGCGTAATGTTATCAGAAAGTGAAGGGATAACAAGTTGAATAATGATCACCAAAATAAGCTGTCACAGTACTGCATCCAAGGAATGAGAATGGCAGAGTCAGTGTGAATGACTTCGATGTAGCAATCAGACAATTCCGTTCACACATGATTTGATTACGCCACCCTTGTTTCCAGATCCCAATATTTTGGAAAGTGAGAATGACCTCAAAGGTCAACCTGCCAATTATCAGAATGACCATAAGGGTTTGTTTGATTTGGCCGAATAGACTGTTTTTCCCAAGTAAATTTGTCTGATAGGTGTCCACTTGATGGCTTAATATGTGATTTAAATTGCATTCACATTAGCTCTTATATTATCCGAACGTTATTTTCTGTGACAAACAGAACAATTACCCTTTCGCTTTATGAATAGATTCAATCTTTTATCTGCTTATAAAGAACTAAGAGACACCCAAAATCAACACAAAGCTGTATACTCTCATATCTGGTTGATGGTGGACATCAACGTAATATTGATGATGTCTTTAAGATTTATTTATCACATTTGTTATGACCTCACTTATGCTTTACGAGCCCGTCTTCACATACAGAAAAAGGAATCAAGATCCACCTGAATATTCGGAGCTTGTGTGTTCAGAAGAAATCCATGGAGCCTTTTCTTTTACTTTGACCATCCCTATGACCTATCTATACAGAGATAACCCTTTTCCTCAACCACTTCATAAACTACTATTGTTATTATTATTACAGTCTTAACTTTTGACTCTTCATTCTTTATCCTAGTTATTCTTACTCAATTCCCGTCAGTAATTTGACCGCTTGACATATTCATTCATTCTGTCTTCGTGTTAGCCATTGCTATACAAACTACCAGTTAGATAACAACATGCTCAAATTTTCATAAATCTACTGCCTAATTAGTTATTTGATGTTTTAACCACCGTCATAATTTCCTTGAATCATCAGTCATTTATATCTTGAGATTTATAATCTTTTATTAATTAACTTTTATCCATAGACTAGTTGGGCAATTTCAAAAATGCTACATATTGGTGTATAGCCGTATGTGAGAACTTTTTCTACATATCCCAATGAGGAGATTTTACATTGCCTATACAAGAACATCATGGTACGAATGGAAATAAGGTAACCACCAAACCCTGTTAGATATTGCATTACTGGCACTAAAAAGGCCTAACTCATTTGTGTCATAACCAACAATAATTGCTCCCATATCGTAATAAGAAGACGGAATTTATCTAAGCAAGGTAATTTGTTTCTAAGTGAGAGATAAAAATGAAGTAGTGTAAGACAAATGAATTAGGAAAGTTAAAAATTTGGAAAACAAGAGGCGATAAACAGGGAGATATTTTAAACCAACTTTGGTACCAAAATCAGATAAAGTGTATCGATGAAGGTTAAGTTGCTTTTGAAAACAAAAAGCGGGTTCTATCTTCTGTATATCTAAAGCTTCAATAAACATCAGTATGCAGTCCTGACAGCTCTCATGACAGCTGTCTAAAGAATGTTTTAGGGTCAATCGTATGACCTGTTTCTATAATGTGTTTACCTATAGACGATTTCGCCTGTCTGTCCCCTGTATTTATCGGACTGTTTGAATGTGGTTGTTTTTCCAGCCATTTCCGGATATCTTCCACCCCCATCTACTTCACAATTCGATTGTTTTTCCTATATATTTTTCTCCCCAAACACATAAATTGGTATACACAGCGGAATGTGACATATTCATCTATGAAGAGATGAGATTCATGTTGAAGTATGGGTTTCTTTTTCTCTGAGATTAGAAGTTTGGATGCATAGAACGTTCTTTTAACAACTGAATTAACATTCGTTTTCACATCGCAATGTAATACAATTTGATTTAAGCCTCAACCAAAAATATATCCTTTATCTGATCTAGTATAGAAGAGTGATACAGCATTATTTGTTGGACTACACAAAAGGAGTTTGAGAGTTGTGCGCTCTCTTCCATGTGATTAAGAGCAAGTAATTTGACTCAAAGTCATATAGTAAACAATACTATACTACTGTGTACAATATCAAATAAAAATCGAATATGGAATTATACTCCAGCACAGTATCTAAATCCTACGCCTACACTTACATGGTCAACAGCTATGTAAAATATCTTATTTCAAACGGGTTAGCGGTAAACTGACTGGAACACGAGCCAGTATAGCGAGATATCAACCGGATATCGCTGGTAATTTCTTCATGTGCTTAAGTTTCTTGATTTGGATTTTCCGCTTAATACTTAATAAATCCGCTCGGGAGTTTATCAAAACTTATAAGGACTTATAAGAGAAAAAGAGGATAATACAAGTGGTAGTTACAGCATACCTACGAGGGGATTCAAATTCACTATGGTCTCACCGTATAAAGAAGATACATCGGAAATTTTACGTAGAATCCCTAACAATGCTGAGATTAGGGTGGCATTTGAAGGCAAAATAATCTCACTCAGAGAAAAACTTTGCAGCTAAAACATCCAGTAGAACCACGTAACGATTGGGAAGTCAAGTCAGTCAGCAGAAGTTCCACAAAATCTTGTTAGACAATGACTTACACTTCTAACGATAAAAAATATAACGATAATCGATAAAAGGAAAGCAGCCTTCTAAATATGACCACAAAATATCCTATCATGCGCTGTTTGGGGGAAGGTTACTGGGACAAAAAAACAACTCAGCATAAAAACGTAGTTTTAGTATAATTGTTTCTATATCATACCGTCGTTGGTTGGACTGAATTGATCGGTCTCTATTGCATATGGGCCCCTGTGTGGATTTCCTCGATATTCCTGCCTTCTGGTTATAGTAAAGATGTATAATACAAGCAATAATATCAAATTGTGAATGCTTCAGTAATTTCATTGCTCTTTTAACCTTAGTTTATTTACTCAAAGCTTTCAGTGCCTGTCCACAATTCATCTTCATTGCATCTTCTCAAAGAAGAGCATCCAAGGATAGCACATAAGTCGTCGAATCATTATGAATGGAACAAGAAGATTCTTAAGTCTGTCTGGATAAAGATAGGTTAGACATCTAACCCCCAATAACCCTGACTGACTGAATAAAACTGATCACTAATCTAACTTCAGTCAGTTTGAAACACTTTATAACCATTGACATGAATATACGTGACGCGTTCGATCATACATTTATAATATTGACCTCCACACAACAAGCATCTCGGGGTATGTAATATATATATTACTGACTGAAGTTAGGAACTGGAAGTTACCTATACTATCAAGTAGCCCTCATCAAGAATGTCAAGATTATCCAAACACTGAGAGGAAGTAATAGTTGGTCAAGACTGATCTCCATCAGTGGTTGACATAGATTTACTCACTCGCCTCAAATGAACCGGTCAAACCACCTCATTATTAGCCAACTGACAGGGTGAACTGGCAGGGCATACAAGTAAATCAAATGCTGGGAAAAAAACAATGTTTTCGGCTAAAATTCATGATGCCATTAGTCATTTTAAGTTGATCGCGACCTATGCTTAATGACGTTTTATATCAAAGATTGGTTTGTATCATCAGAATACCTAGTAAATATTCAATCTTTATTTGTTGTTTTCTCCTATAAGTACTCTCCCTAATAAATAAGTTTACACTTACTGTCGTATCATTATCCTTGTCAAATCCATCTTCAGATACTACTTAAATACTACAAATTTAATTTGTGAAAACAGCTACAGTCCTTAGTGTAAGCAGAGACTGTTGTGATTAAGTAACTGAGTGTTAAATGTTTCACGCGATGTAATGATAAGTTCAGATTTAGGAAGAGATATTAAGAGGTGCATTTAGCTGATGAACCTAATCTTTAATCAATAACAAATACATCTGGCAAAAGTTTATCAGGCACATACTGTCTAGTTAGAACTAGGTCACAACTACGAATGATGATCATACAGTTACGGAAAGCTTTATTTCGTTATCTTCAAGTGTTTATTAAGTAGTGGACCTAAATTTATGACCAAGAACTCACAGACAGCAAGATGACTTTCATATTAGTCTTGATTGACCACCTACCATCGGATGAGCAGATTGCAGAGTTTAAAGAATTCAAATCCTTTTCAAACATAAGTAACGTTCGTCCTCGATTAAGTTAAGCGTCAAATCTTATTGGATCATAATATGAGTAGGGTTTATTTAGCCAGCAGTTTTATGCTGTGATATTAGGTTGGTTAAGTTAAAGTGGGCCAATGAGTATAAGAGCTGTGAAAAGTACCGATCACATTATCCTAGTTCAGGTGTATAATAAAACACAAACAGAATTTCCATAAACATGTACGTGTACAACAGTCCGCTTGACTTAAACACCAGAAAACTAGACGATGGCAGGAAAAGTGACACAGCAACATGGTTAGTAGTTGCGTTCCGCTAGCTCCAATCATAAAGCAATCAATGTTTTCTGAGAAAATCAATCATTATACCTGAATATGAGTATTAATCACAGCTGTTCTAAGTAGTTTTATCAGGTACAGAAAAATTCTAATTGGCTACAAAATGATTCCAAATTTCACTGACTGATAAAACTGTAGGCATTGAAAAAGGTTTCGGCGATATAAAACGCTTAGTCCAAAATAAATTTATATTTCGTAAATATCTTCTTCTATGAATCAGTCATCAATAAGTAACCACTGTAGTTGACTAGTACCTACTACTCAGTGTTAATCGAAGCGTTTAAGGTTAGAATCACCATAGAAACACCGGTTTCCTTTAGGTTGCAGATCACCTTGCTAATGAGTGCCACCGAGTACGACACAATTGTTTTTCTTAACGAAGAAAGCTTTTAGCTGTTTAAGATGTCTATGGGATCAGAACAATCTCTGTTAAGAACAATTTATGGCTTACTGCTTTAGAAACTTCGTTATGGTTCTAAGCTTCCTACTCCAATGAAATAACTTTAGGAAGTTGCGTAATTAGACCTTTGATACAGTGAGTATTACTCAGAACCTAATGAATGAACCTGTACTTGATTACGCTTTGGTATCCCCAAAAAGTACATAAAAACGTTTTTAGGATATCAGTATTATGATCTAGTAACCAAGATAGTGATTGTTAATCTCATTTTCATGAAAAATAACGCACCACGAATTCACGTAGCAGTCAGAAAAAACCCTTTGTGACTGAATTGAAATTAAGATCTGGTCAGCAGCCGGAACAAGTAGCTCATTTTGGGAGCACTGAGCCAGTAATCCAGAGACTGATGGTTCGAATCCTGCCGCAACGCAGATTTTCATTTGACCTTCAATCATCACACAGAGTCTCATTTGTATTGTTTTCCATATATTAAACCGCGTTGACGATTTTGATGATCTAATTTTTCAACATGAAGTTACACAACCCTTCCTATTGGCTGAAAAATCAATTCACTAACCTTGGTCGACCTGATACTAAGCCATTAAAATTCTTTGGGACTCTTCGGACTTTTTGCAAATAATATTCGCATAGTCACACGTCTGTCTAGATACCTTGATATAATATATGACATTCACTATCGTTGCACTGGTAGCCTATAGTAGTAAATAAGAAAGTGATAATAGGTGGCCGATTTATCCAATGTAGATGTGACTGTAGTCAGTGAATTTCATTTGACAACTGATAACGAACTTATCTTCCTTCGTCGACAAGTCAGACTTCAAATAAATCAGGAAACTGAAGCGAACACTGCTGTTTACGACAAGAGGCCTTCCGTTTTCCTGATTAAAAAGCAAAATTCATCACCGTAAAAAAGGTGGACACTCTCTTTTATCCCTTCAATCTGCTGAGGTTTTTGTGATTATCTGACATAGTCTGTTTGCATTATGGAAAGTAGCCGTAATTTTTAAACCTTACAAACAGTTGCTGATCATCAGGTTTAGTAACTACATGCAAACATTTCCAGTTATAAGTATAAGAGAACACTATAGTCAATAAAACTAAAATCTCATTTTATAGGTTACAGGATAAGGATAAAGGTGATGATGAAAATATTACGACAAATAAATTATCATTCTTTCGAAGATATATGCATGTTATGTTCTTTCCATATAACAGTTATATTATGGCTGACATTTTTAAAAGGAAATCTGATTTGTGCTCTTACTTTATAGCCGGAAATATGTACTTGAATAACACAACACAAAATAAGAACCACTAGGAAGCTTGTCAGTGAGAAAAGTTAACCAGAGAAATTCCAGGAGCAGTCTGCAGTACAAACATAGAGATAGAATTGTTTATAGATACTATTTTAGAAACAATAGTAAACTCAGAAGAACAAGATAGTAGAGTCTTATTTTCGGCAATGCTGTCAGATCCGTCATCCAATTTATGAGCTCACTGCCGTCAAATGAAAGGTTACTGAGTTCGGTCACTACTCTCAGCTGATTTTATGGAAACAGCTACACACGAAGGATGATTTGAAGAGCCTATATAGCTTTCTTGAGAAGGTTCCAATGAGGAACAGAATAGTATAATACAGACCACATATATTCTCACATAGTGATTACAGGACGAAAAAAGGTTTAGACTTCACTGAAAGGTATGTCTTTCACCTTCAACCTACTTTACAATACCACGCAATTTCGTTTTACAGCCATGGGAACTGAATGTTAAGATTATAATAGTTTTAACCGTCTGATGCTTATCCCATGACTTGTATGCATGAGTTCTGATTGCATTAATCATACGGGTTTTAATATAACTAAAATACATATTGGCTGAAACTGATTCCCGAGCCCATTTATCACTTTAAACGCAAATAAAAACTGTAAGTGATCAACCACCTATTTCACTTACATTGTTCACATGTGGTGATAAAGTTTACAATCCGTTATAACGTCTTTAGGATTCGAATAGAATAGTGTGGTTGTTATTTTGTGAACGACCATCGTCTGTGAAGACTATCGAGTTATTAACTCAGTCCAGAATTTCTGCATCTGAATCATCGAATCCTACGCCTGCTATATCAGCCGCTACAGTCGACGGAATTGCAACCAGTATCACAGAATTTTATTGTGATCCTGATGCTAATGTGACTTCCGATACTTGGTCCCGAAGGTATGAAGACCACTTCAGAGTTCATTTTGCTGGTCAAGATGATTCACGGAAAGTTCGTCTCCTTCGAAAACTTGGTCCATCCAGATTAGATCAGTATTGCAGTATAATACTGCCACAGAACCCAAGAGACCGCTCCTTCGATGCCACAATACAGACCCTAATGACAACATTTTGGTGATCATTCGTCTCTTTTCGGTGCCAGATATCGTTGTTTTAAACCGGTCATGAACGAGAACGAGGATTTTCTCACGAATGCAAAAACTCCAAGCTGAAGTCCTTCACCGATGACCAATTCAAATCGTTGGTACTCATATGCAGCCTTCAATCGCCCAAGTTCACGGACATTAGAATTCGGTTGCAGTGAATAAATTTTCAGTCTCATCGTCTTCTTCTGGTGTCAGCTGAATATCGAGTTGAGAAGGCATTTTTCTATCATTAATCGTATTCGTCTCGGAGCATTGCATCGTTATATATATATATATATATATATATATATATATATATATATATATATATATATATATATATATATATATATATATATATATATATAGCGTAGGATCGTAACAGTCTGCTCTTTGCCCATTGTTGAAGAGTCTCAAATCAGGACGACTTAGCTGCTCAGTCCTGCTTGGTTTTAAGCAGTTGCTTAGCTAATGCTGATCCGTAATAGAAACTGCAATGATATGGATTATCATACCTAGAGAAAGAAGGCAGGGTCAACCTGTTTACTATTACGATGGTGAGATACACTGGTGAAGAGTCTCAAATCAGGACGACTTAGCTGCTCAGTCCTGCTTGGTTTTAAGCAGTTGCTTAGCTAATGCTGATCCGTAATAGAAACTGCAATGATATGGATTATCATACCTAGAGAAAGAAGGCAGGGTCAACCTGTTTACTATTACGATGGTGAGATACACTGGTGAAAAGACAATCCTGTATGATTTCTAAAATCAAGTTTCATCTGCTTCGTTGTTCATTAATTTCACACATTCTACCACTAGGACAACTACTGCTAGTCATTTCTTAGGCCTTGGTAACATTTCTGTTACTATGTTGTGACATTCACATGGTCTTCATTCCACTGATAACAAACATTCTCACAACACCAATCCTTACTCGAGAATATACACGTGCAAATGTATGAACTGCCATCTTAAAATGATCTATCCATCTAGTTGTATTAAAAACGGCATCAACACTGAATCGGTAATCGTTCCGCTCGATTTTGTTCACCAATACACTGGTTGTATTGTCAACCATTTTATGTCTCTTTGAAACTACTGTAGGTTAACAACTAATTTCGGTTAGAAAAATCAGCAAGCATAGGATACTGGTTTATTGTGCTCGAGATTTCATGAGAATGAGACTGTACAAGCCTCTAAACAAATAACTGTTCATCATAGCCTCGTCATACCTACCTCTAGTGAGCTCCTTCCAGATAAAAACTGCTCCGTAGAAAGTCAGAATATAATCAGTGCTACTGTAGACATGTAAACCACTTAGAAACTCTAATCGAGTCCCTCTTAAGGCTGCAAAAGTCAGCTGGATAAAATCCAATTAATACCAAAGTCATGATAACTGTTTCGCTTACTACTATGCAGTCAATTCGATTATTAACCCATTTTATAAGAAGTTAGGTGAATAGCTTAGAGTCCAGGCAGTAACTTCAATGGCCACCTTGGAAACCAATTTAGTTTCTGGAATTAGGTTAGGTAGTTTTTTTCACAAAATGAAGGAAGTGAATAGGTTATTTCAGTAGTCGCTAGGTTAGCCTTTACAAGGACTCATGTTGATTGACGATTTCACCATTGGGAGACGTAAGTTCTAGTGACCGATGTTATATGAATGTCTTTCAAGTTGCGCATATGCTTTGTTGAAGACTGCTGACAAACATAAGATTTAGGTCTCAGCTCCTACGAGAGATTTTAAAGGCCGCCCTAGCAACTGTTCAGATAACCAACTTCGTTTCTCCATTTGATGAAAAACTATTCTCCCAGGTGGAATATTTAAATCTAATTGGTTATTCCGGGGGTTGCTAGGATGGCCTTTAAAGTCACTCAGCTCCCACCGATTTCTCCTAACACCATATGAAGTGCCCCGGAATGGAGAATCTTCTAACTCAGTGACCAGACTGTCAACATAATCGATAGAATTCAGCGAGCACCTAGAAGTTAACATAGCATTGGTGTTACTCTCCAGTTACTGGTCAGCGTATTTAATCCATTCTTACGGGTTATGATTGCGGTCAGCGACCGAATAACTCTACAGCAAAATCTTTAAATTCGGGACTAGTTTACGTAGGTTAAGATCGGATAGGACATAATTTCCAGTGGGGTTGTTAATGTACCTTACTAGGAAGCGGTAAAAATTGTGAAACTCCGATTCAGAGCTTCTGATTCCATACACGTAGCATTTCCAAAAGCTTTCTGCATCTGTGAAACTGACAGTCATAAAATAGTATTCATTTATTCACAAGTAATATCTGAGCAGATAGTTATCGAAAACAATTGACGGCTCGAAAAGTATTGTTTTCAATGTTCAATATGAACCTTTCAGTTATTATTCAATGATGATATCACTAATTGTGAAAGTCCCCACCATGTTTACATTTGTTTGAACTAAATTCAATTAGTTAGCATATTTATATTTTTATCCTTTAGCGAAAAACTTAGCCAAAACAGTACCCATCTAAATGTCATTTCTGATCAACCAACAGTTCCTTCAGGTTAGCGCGTGATTAAAAACTAATCAATTAACCAAAAACAAATTTGCATACCAACCAAAATCTCCGTTCCAACCTTGTATGAGAAATATTATATGAGCTCGCATTTGATTGATTTGAAAACCTATCTTTCCGTCATTTAATAAAAGTCAAAGAAATTCAAGTATTTATTGAGAACAGATAAAAGAAATTTGGTTTCAGGTGGATAATGTTGTATCAGGTGAATCATTGAAAAATGAATACAATGAGCAGTAGGCTATAAAAAATGGAGAACAATTCAAAAGTTAGAAAAACCCACTTATTACTGGTTCATAATTGAAAGTATCTCATGCGCCTGACAATACTTTTTGTAGAGGTTTGCTACTACATATCTCAACCAAGAATAGCTGCAGAAGTAAATTTCAGTATACGCATTGTATATCTTACGACTCCTGATTTAAAATTTACACAGTACAGTGCATAAACATACAACTTCACAGTTGCTTTATGATCAACGGCGAACTAATCAACTTTTGGAAATTTACAATAATACAGAAAAACAAATACAGTATTCATGCCACACAGCTCTAGTTGGGAAATGTATAATAATTTATCACATGTTTAGTAAGCATACAACAAGAGCAAAGTAGAAATGCACCATGAAAGTACTGCTTTAAGGCTTACTGAATGATCCTTTGAACTGAAATTACAGTAATCAGTGGCACAATAACAGCGCTTTTGTGTAGAGGAACTTCCATAAGTCTGAAAACATACATCGGCGAATGACGGTTCAAATTTCCGGAGACATAATCTTGAAACTGTTTTTATTTCATGGTACTGTTGACCCCATCTTGGTTTTCTAAAGTCGATTCTTTGGACTTCTTCAATTTTGATGCATGCCTTGCAACCATCTAGTTTCTGCCACGGTCCGTTTGACTGATCACATGGCCAAAGAGACATTTGTCGTTCCCTGTCTACAATCTCACACTCGTAGCAGCTGAGATTATTTGCTGTTAGATAACCAAGCAGACAAAAATGTGCCAAAAGTAATCCGAAAAGCATATAAAAGCATGTCATTTGCAATGCTTAACGATTGCGATTAAAGGCGGAAATGTGTACGTTATCCCAACAAGCCAATGAGAATGAAATCAACGTCCACCTACAAGTTGGTGAAATTAACAAATCAGAACACAATAAATGTTTTATTTCAAGGTCAAGGTCAAACAAAGACAGTCACACAGCTAATCCAAAATCATGAGTAAACTCACACAATGACTGTGAGTTACGGCAGTATCATAGCAACCGTTAAATACGGGTCATTTTTTCGCCTGCTATTCCGTTGGCGTGGCAGTCTTTATAAGTTAGTATGGCCAGGATTATTGGTTTATTGCTTCTTTTACGCTGCTGTAGCTGTCGCATACCACAGTATCCCAGACAAACCGGAATATCGAAGTGCTAAGTTGCTTTTTGTTAGAGTATGCTACTACGCCGGACGTGTAACAGATGCTGTTCCTCTATCTTTCGTCCTTGCATTTTATGTGAATTTGGTTGTTGGTCGATGGTGGCAGCAGTTTCTTTGTTTGCCAACTCCAGATGCCATATGCCTACTTTTGTCAGCATATATAGGCGAAAACTCAGAGTCAAACGACAGTAAACTTGCAGTAAGTGACGATGAAAGATCACTGGTGTACAGAAGAACTATTACGCGTTATGTTAATTTGGCTTCTGCCTTGTGCTTTTGCTCAATATCCGTCTGTATGAAGCAACGATTTCCAACACTTGATAGCTTGGTTATGTGTGGTTTAATGACCGAACAAGAAATGGAGATTTATTCAAGATTAGATGACTCAACAAACAGCTTTTTCGTCCCATTAGTGTGGGCCATATCTCTTATTACTAAGGCCCGAGAAGAAAAGATGATACGTGAAGACCGGCATGTGGATGCAATTGTTAATCAAGTGGTAAATTTCTGGGAAAAATTAAACAAACTATGCTTGTATGATTGGGTGAATGTACCTTTGGTTTACAACCAGGTAAGTGAAGTTTCCTAATTTTATCTACTTCTCTGTATTATACTCCCATATTCTTCATTGTTTACATTTGTTATATTGTATTCATTCTCATGATGGCGAAGCAAGAGTACTAGCTGGTGTTTAGAACGTTGGTACTGAAATTGATATAGTTTATGCTGATTGCCCAGACGTCTAACTACAGATAGTGATAAACCTGTAACCTTAAACAGTAGTACCTTTGTTTCTAGTTATCTGGAGGATTTGAGTATAAAGAAATCAACTTGAAACCAGAGGAGTACTCTTAAGTAAGAGCCTATATTATTCAATATTTTAATAAATTTAGAGTGCCCAAGTGGCGTATTCATATCCAATTTGGTTATTAACAAGATATTTCCCTGGAAACTTGTAGTGCTTAAAATGTTTTTTTTCGCTTCTTGAACAAATACTGGATCCATACCTGTCTACACTAATACTTGGATTGTCTAATTTAGTCAAATCTCCTGAAGCGGAAGACGTGCACTGAAAGGTGGTGGTTTGTAGGGCATGCGGATGGATTATCTTTTGTAGAGTATAGAGAGTGAAGTAAGCTAATAATTACATCACCTACCTCAGAAGTTACGTTACTTTTAGTGTCTTAATGGTCGAAATAACGAGAATTATAGATTCTACTGGCGTATTTCAACTAACACCGTACAGGGCTAAAGGAGGCCGAATCTGTTGTGACAACGTGCTACGTTGGTTTGCAAGGTGACCACTAAACATCGGAGATTTAACAAATCGACTTTTTTGTAAATGTTACTCCTGCGGAATTGCAAATATGTGAAATCAATAGATAGTGCAAAAGTTAGGCTTAAAGTATTGGGTCAAGAAGATATTTCGGTTTATTTTCTTATGAAGCTTTAGTGACATGCTTTGACCATGTAACGTGAATCCCGAGTCATCGTTCACCTAGATGTTATAAAGAAGTCAAATACGTCTCAAACAAGATACAAAGTCTCCGACTGTTCTCCTGGGCTGTTTAGGTGCAGATTTCCTGGTCAGGTTATGCAAGCAACTGAAATCTGTCGTTAATGACGTCAGTGACGTAAATGCATGCTCACTTTATCGGAAAGCATTGCTTGAGTGCGTTCCTATTTAACTTAGCTTTCCTCTACCATAGAAACCCCGGATGCCCGAAATATGAGTTGTAGAGACCCATTTCACTCGTCAGAAGCGATCAGATAGCAACTAAACTTGGGATCCATCTGGAGAACATAGGATGTTTCTCTAATTCTGCGTGCCAGAGTTTTAGCTAGTGAGGTTCGTTGTGTAGTTTGACACACGTTACATGTATTAAATACTCTAACGTATTTTGGGTGGCGATTTCATAAGACTAAATAAGGTGCTTTCTGAACTCGAGTCGTTTGTATGGGTTGTGTAGTCGTATGAAGTAGAAAAAGCATGGAGTTCACAGAAAGATTAACAGTTTTAGTTTGTTAGATATCATCCGCAATAAAACAATATTATTCGCTGGAGTTAACCCAATCGGTAGCTGCTATTTGAAAGTAGTGGTTGCGTTTGCATATTGCAATGACAGCAAGCTGTGTTGTTGGGACCGTTCGTTCTTTCAGGCCACCCTATCAGAAAGGTCTGTTGGATAGTGGTAATACAATACCAGGTGTCGTTATAGTGTAAATTGCTACGTTATGGTGGGGGTTCGAGGACGAAGTAATGCTAGTTAGATATAGTGTCTGACAGCAGTAGAGCGTTTTCCATAGGATGATCCACACTCCACGCTGGTGCTGCTGTCTCTATGGTAAGATGGGGAAGTCAAAAAAGTCCTCAAAAACACTTCTATATGCCGTATGGTATTCTGCCACCAGTTTTTTCCAGCTGAATTTTAATCGATCTAAGTTAAATCGCAAACTTTCAGAAAGACCATTTATGACTATTATTATTATTTATTATTAGTCCCTTGGGTTCCTAGTGGAACATAGGGCTTCAGTAGCACGTCTCCAGTGTCCTCTGTTCTCTGAGATCTTTTGAACCTGGTCCCACGACAGCCCAGAAGCTCTCATTTTCTCCTCGCACGACCTCCTCCATGTCACCCTCGGACGTCCAACTCGTCGCTTCCCATGGGGATTCCACTCAAGGGCCTGACGCGTGATGTCCTCAGTCGGCCTTCTCAGTGCATGGCCAATCCATCTCCACTTCCTCCTGCATATTTGTTGCGTGATAGGTTCTTGGTTGGTTCGTTCCCAGAGTTCCTTGTTGCTTATTTTTTCTGGCAATCCATCTGATCTTCAGCAGCGAGCGTAAGCAGTTGTTGATGAATGTCTGTAGTTTATTGGAAATCCCTCTCGTAACGCGCCAAGTCTCTGAGCCATACAAGAGCACTGACTTGACGTTGGTGTTGAAAATCCGTATCTTGTTCCACATGCTGAGTGCAGAAGATCTCCACACTGGTTTCAGGCTAATGAAGGCCTGTCTTGCTTTTCCGATTCTGACTTTGACGTCCTCGTCCGTCCCGCCTGTAGTTGAAACAGTGCTTCCTAGATAAGTGAAGGAGGTTACTTCCTTCAAGTTTCTCCCGTTGACGGTGATTGGAGTTTGTTGTTGTTGTTGTTGATGGTGGTGGTGCGGTATCTTCATCACCTCTGTCTTCTCTATATTCACCTGAAGTCCTGTCTTCGCTGCCTCTTCTATCAACTTGTTAGTTTTTGCCTGTAGATCTTCAAGTTTATGTGACATTAGGCATAAGTCATCGGCGAAATCCAAGTCTTCTAGGTTCTTTTCCGTCGTCCAGTGTATCCCCCTCTTCTCGCTGCCTACTGTTTGCTGCATGATCCAGTCCACCACAATCAGAAATATCATGGGTGATAGTAGGCAACCTTGTTTCACTCCTGTCTTCACTTCAAAGGCATCACTGAGCTTCCCATTGTGAACTACTTGGCATGTGGCGTCTTCATATAGTTGTTGGATGAGGCGGATAAATGTTTGTGGTATTTTTTTGTATTGAAGCGGTTTCCAAATTACCTCTCGGTCGACGCTGTCAAAGGCCTTCTCAAAGTCGATGAAGTTGAGGTGGAGAGGTGATTGCCACTCTATGCTCTGTTCTATGATGATGCGAAGCGTTGCAATTTAGTCTGCACATGATTTGTACTTCCTGAAGCCTGCTTGTTCCGGTCGTAGTTTTGAATCCAGTGCATCCTTTAGTCTCTCCAGGATGATGCGGCTTAATATTTTACTTGGGGTGGACAGGAGAGTGATTCCGCACCAGTTCTTGCAAGCACTGAGGTCTCCCTTCTTCGGCAGTTTGACAAGGTAACCCTTCTTCCAATCGCCAGGTACCTTCTCTTCCTTCCACACCTTCTGCAATAGTGGTGTGAGCATGTCCGCTGTTGTCTCTGCGTCTGTTCTCAGTGCTTCTGGCGGTATTCCATCTGGTCCTGCTGCTTTCCCACATTTCAGTAGCTTTATGGCGTTCAGGACTTCCATTTTCGTTGGAGGATTTATGTTCATTTGTAATTCAGCGGCTGTAGGTGGTATTTCTGGACGAAGTGCAGGTAGTGGTGGTGGTCGATTCAAGAGCTTCTTGAAGTGGTCAGCCCATTGTTTCCTTTGTTTGTCTTCTTTCTTAATTAAATTTCCTTCTTCATCTTTTATTGGTTTCATCTGTGTTGATCTCTTCCCGCCGCCGCTCCGCGCCGCCGTGATATTCGTTTGTCTATTAAGGGTCGCGTGTACTGCACAGCAGTCCGCTCTGTTCTACTGTATGGCTGTGAAACATGGCCATTGAAAGTGGAAGACATGAGAAGGTTACAGGTATTTGACCACCGTTGCCTTCGTAGTATAGGACGTATTCCGTGGTGTCACCATGTGAGTAATGCAGAAGTTAGGTGTAGAGTTTTAGGAGAAGAGGTAAGTCAGTCGACGAGGTTGTGAACCTTCATCGACTGAGATGGTTGGGACACGTACTACGTATGCCTAGTCACCGATTGCCTCGTCACACAATGTTGGCTGAGGTGGGTTCAGGCTGGAAAAAGGCCCGAGGTGGCCAGACTAAAACATGGCACCAATGTATGAAGTCTCTGGCTGTTGGTTTAAGCCATGTAGGACGATGCAGACTAGGTGGTTGGGGTCCACGGGACAAGAGGAACCAGTGGTTGGAGACCCTAGGTGATATGGCTCAGAACCGAAGTCAGTGGCGCAGATGTATACACACATTATCCTCATCTTAACAACGCTATACCGAATCTCACTATTTTGTCACTCCTCTTTCCTTTCTTCTCGTACTTTATATTTCTTTTGACTGCATTCACTTATCTTCATCCTTCACCTCACTACCTTTTTACTTGATGTGCTGATATGAGGTGTGGCAACTCGGACCGTTACGCAGTAATGCCTGGTCCTATGTTGATAATGATGATGATGATCTCTTCCCTGATAGCAACCTGGTTATTTGATACAATGTTGTCAGGTCTCTCTTGCCTGCAGCCTGTTCTGCTTCACTTGCCAGTGTTTCGTAGAAGTGTCTTTTGTCTTTCCGTGCACTCTTCTTCACTTCTTTGTCCAGTGTTTTATACATTGTGCTCAGTTCCTCTTGTCGTTGAGCATCCTTGCACTGGTTTATCTTCTGCTTCACCATCCTTCTCTCCTCTATCAGCTTCCAGGTATCCGTCGAGATCCATTCCTTGTCTTCTTTCTTCCTCCTTCCTAATACTGTTGTGCAGGTTTCTTTCCACATAGCTTTCAAAGACTTCCAGTGTTCTTCCACACAGGTTTCTTCAGGGATGTTGCTCGATGTCTCCCATTTTGTCTTGATGGCTGCTTTGAAGATCTCCTTTGTAGTTTCATCCTTCAGTTTCCGAGTGTTGTACTTGAACTGAGGTCTATCACCAGCTTCCTTGAAGGCTTTTAACTTGATTTGGAAGGTTCCTTGCACTAGACAGTGAGTGGTGTGAACCTACATCTGCTCCTCTTCTTGACCTTGTGTTAAGTAGACTGCGTCTCCATTTTCTTGAGATTGAGATAAAGTCGATTTGATTTTTAGTGTGTCCTGGTATCTGGTGAAATCCATGTTGCTCGCTTTGTGGATATCTTTGTGCCTGAACACACTGCCTCACTGCAATCACCAAATCGTTGAATGCACAGAATTCTGCAAACAATTCTCCATTCTCATTCATTTCACCTAGTGCCTCTCGACCCATGGTTAGTTCTCTTCCCGTGTTGTCCCCTCCCAGTTTGGCATTCATGTCGCCCATTAGAATTTTGATATCGCCAACTGACGTCTTGTCCAGTGTTGATTGAAGTTGTCTGTAGAAATCCTCCTTTTTCTCTTGCTCTGCATTATTTGTAGGTGCATAACATTGTATGATTGTGACCTTTCTTCCTTCCTTTTGAGTTGAATCTTGCTGTCATGATCCTGGAAGAGATTGGTTCCCACTGTATGAGAGCCTTCGATGCTCATCAAGGGGACATCATGATAGCCACTCCATAACTCAGTGTGCTCGTGGTTGTCGTCTGGGTGACAATATCAGGGTAGATTATTGATTCTCCAGTTGACAGTTTGGAGAGTCCACTCCCATTCCATCTGCTTTCGCAAATCCCAAGCACTTCGATGTGATACCTTCTCATCTCGTTTGCAATCTGGGCTGCCTTACTGGGTTCAAACATGGTGTGGACATTCCATGTCCCCACGTTTACTTTCGCTTTCATCGACGGAGAGAAGACACATCGGCCAATTGGCTTCCCGAAGGCTTTCACCAACTGGCGTCATTTCGCCTCTCCGATTCCAGCGAGGAATAAGTTTGTTTTCATTTTTTATATTTTGTTTGTGCTTTGAAGTTTCTTTAGCGGTTAGATTTGTTTTACGGGGTAGGGTTGCTAGCCCTATGCCCAACCTTCCCTCTTTACCCGGGCTTAGGACCGGCTAGTAACTAGTAAACTAGTTAACCAGGCGAGGTTACGGGGTAGGGTTGCTAGCCCTATACTCAACCTTCCCTCTTTACCCGGGCTTAGGACCGGCTAGTAACTAGTGAACTAGTTAACCAGGCGAGGTTATTTAAAACTGTTTATGACTAACTCCAAGTAAATGTCCCTCGGGCTTCTCTGTCACATACTACCAATAATCTTTCATGGTGTGGGCAGCCAGATCTTGTCATCTACTCTTAGAAACCTATTAGCACTCAACATCCGTCAGGTCATCAGCCCTCCACATCTCTATCTCATTATCTTTCCTCACATCTCTCGGTCGATATTCTTACGCCATCTTCAATTTGTTCATAAACCACAGTCCTTGATAACGATTCGAGTTCATGAAACAGCATCCATAGTATCTTGAAATTGCGCTGCAAACGCCATATTGCAGCTTTTAATGCCCTCATCCTCCTTCAAATTGAACAATAAACTTTACTAGGCGAAACTAAGGCATCTTGGGTCACGAACGTGCTCTGTGAGAAATATTTACAGAAGCCAATTCTGGTGTTCCTAGTTTAACTGGTGTGTATAGTAATCAGTTGTGATTTCCTTGGACTTTGGGAAGACTTACTTCGTAAGCAGCGAGTTTCGAGTCTCAACCCTACCCCACCTAATTCCATCTGGGATACTGGGTAGTGTCGTAAACCCTCATAACTAATTTGGCTCGTAGCCTAGTGTATAAACGTGTACCAGGTTTTTACACATTTCCTCCTCGTACTAGCCGCAGTCATTGATTGTAGACCTAGAGTGGAGTTCGGGCACAGCAAGCTCGAAAAAACCAAGCAGTTAGGCTTTAAACCCGGCCGCAGGTGTATCGACCAAATATTCACACTGTGCCAGGTTCTGGAACACAGGCACGCTTACGAACGCCCGACACTAGCTGTATTTCTCAACCTGAAGGCGGCGTTCGACCCCGTTGATCGAAGTCTTGTGGCAATGTCCCTCACTGAAAGACGTGCTGAGTAAGTACATCACCCTATTGAAGGCTCTCTACTTGAACACTTGTGGGCGTGTTAGAGCCTATGGCGAGATATTCAGGGTGCTATGCTCATCGAGTGGTGTCCGTCAAGGTCCTCACTCTCTCCATTCTTATTCAGTTTTATCATAGATATTCTTATGAAGGTGTCTCCCTCTCGTCACCTGATTACACAGACGACCTAATCGCATGAGAATTTTCGTTAGACCTAGAATATGTAGATGTGACATAGTCCTGTTAGGTGAAGACGCTGACAAGATGCAGAGTCTTCTGAACACTTTGAGTGGGAATTTGAGAATGTTTGGGATGGGTTTCTCACCACCCAAATGCAAATTGTTGCTCAAGGATGGGTCTTCAACGGTGTCACGGCTAATAATAGAGAGTGTAGTGATTGAGTGTGTCGACCACTTCACTTACCTGGGAAGTAGGGTCAGCCCTTGTGGCTGGCTCAGTGGCCGATGAAATCTCTGCACGAATACAAAGGCCTCGACTGGCTTTCACCAAGTCATACCACCTATGGGGCCGCCGTGATATCTGATTGTCTATTAAGGGCCGCGTGTACTGCACAGCAGTTCGGTCTATTCTACTGTATGGCTGTAAAACATGGCCATTGAAAGTGGAAGACATGAGAAGGCTTCAAGTGTTTGACCACCGTTGCCTTCATAGTATGGGCCGTATTCCATGGTGTCACCACGTGAGTAACACAGACGTCAGGTGTAGAGTTTTACGCAGAAGATGTAGGTCAGTTGACACGGTTATGAACCTTGATCGACTGAGATGGTTGGGACACGTACTACGTATGGCTAGTCACCGATTGCCTCGTCACATAATGTTGGCTGAAGTATGTCGAGGCTGGAAAAAGGTTCGAGGCAACAAGACTAAAACATGGCACCAATGTATGAAGTCTCTGGCTGTTGGTTTGAGCCATGTGGGGTGATGTGGACTAGTCGGTTGGGGTCCGCACGACAAGAGGACCCAGTGGTTGGAGACTTTAGGTGATATGGCTAAGAACCGATGTCAGTGGCGCAGATGTATACACACATTATCTTCATCTTAACGATGCTATACCGGATGTCACTGTTTTCTCATCCTTCCTTTCTCTCTTTTCGTACTTTATATTTCTTTTGACTGAATTTTCTTATCTTCTTGCGGTTCACTGTCTTTTTACTTGGTGTACTGATATGAGCTGTGGCAACTCGGACCGTTGCGCAGTAATGCCTGGTCCTATGTTGTTGATGATGATGATAGGTTTTATGGCAGTCTCTCACTGAAAAGGATGCCGAGTAAGTAGGTCACCCTTATATGTTCGAACATTTGTATGTGTTAGGGTTTCCTCCCCTTCCGACTTTGTAGAGATTGATCTTGTCAAAAAGGGACTCCCTAGTATACCTGAATTACGTAAATGACATGGTTTTCTTAGGTGGAGATGCAGAAACTGTTGAACACATTGAATGGCAGTGAGCGACGAAATCTCTGCTTGAGCAAAAGAGGTTCGACTGACTTTCAACAAAGTGCATAATTTGTGGCATTGCCGTGATATTCGATCGATTGAAAAGCTTTAAGTGTACTGCGTTGCTGTTTTCTCTGTTCTACTATGTTACTCTGAAACAGGGTCATTGGAGGTGGATATGAGAAGGGTTCATGTGTTCGATCTCTGTTGTCTTTGTAGCTTGGGTGGCCTGACCTGACACCATGACGTCAATAATGTTGAAAGTAAGGTGCATAATTTAAGACAAGAGAAAAGTCAGTACATGAGGTTTTGAGCTTGCATCAATCCAGGTTTTGGGTATGTGTAGTCATCTACTTTTGCCAGGTGATGTTAGTTGAAGTAGGTTTAAAGTGGAAAATATCGGACAGACAAACTAAAATTTGGCATCAGTCCATAAAGTCTTTGACTATTGGTATGAGCCATCTAGAGAAATTCAGATTCCTCGGTTGGGGCCCTCAAGCCAACTGAAGTCGATGATTGGGGTCTTCAGTAGACGTGGCTCAGCACCAATCTCTGTGATGCAGATGTATCATCATCTTACTCATTTGCGTTATTGGATATTCCTTGTTCTCTTTCTACTATTTTCGATTACCTTCTTTCTGGTTTCTTCACCTTTGTTCCTCCTGTTTTAATGTACTGATGGAGGAGGGTAGGGGCTTGTATCGTTGCACAGTAATGCCAGGTCTCATGCCCATGCTGACTGGCTAGGAAAAGTATCAAGAAGTAGGTGTCAATGAGAAACAGTGTTTTTGGTGATCAGAAGAATCTCGATTGATGTTGAAGTGTACTGGCGGCTGATCCATCCTAACTGCTTACACTGTTACGACATTCTCTTTCTAATGTACTCAAATAGGAAAGTAAAACAATTTCATGCTACTGCAAACTTTAACTAGTATTTTCTAAAGGCTGGTCACAGTAGTGTTTTTATAGAATCCTGTTTAAATGTTTACAACTTTCTTGCCAACCATCAAAATCAAAAAAACGTGAAATGTAGAATTTGTAGCTGGTTAACTCTCACTAATCCATGTCATGCAAACTAGAGAAATATATAGAGGTTTCAGACATGGCCAAGGTTGCATCGATCATATTTCCACTCTACGACAGGTCCTGGAACACAGGCGTACCTACTGACCAGTGGCGGATACTTACTAGAACAGGTGCTGAGTCATTTCTGTCACATGATATATGAAAAATCTTACTACACGTATTAAAAAAAGGGGGGGAAGTAAATTAGGACTATATAAAGGATATCTCAAAGTTGTACAGTTATCTTGATATCACCGTTTTTCTTCTCACCTGTTCTTTGTACACTACTGTGAAGTGCGGCAACTAGAGCCGATTCACGTATGTGCGATGTTCTACATTGATTTTATCAGTGTCAGTCATTCATCAACCTCTGTTCGACCAGCAGTTAGATGTCGCTCTAATACTGCCATTATGGCACGACTGACGTCATTATAGTAGCCACCTTTTACCACGATCCAGATAAACAATTCAGCACCTATAGACCTCAAAAATGTCATCAGCGTCGTTTATCAAAAGATGTTCTCCGTAAGAGAAAAACAGGGAAATCAGTTTGACTGCCAGAGTACCTAAAGTCCTACAATCCACGCTTATCCGGTCCCTAACTGACTTTCGAGGTAAACATTCAGATTTCAGACCCAGATGAGCGTGTATCGATCAGATGTTTGCTTTTCGACAAGTTTTGAAACTGAGGCATACTTACCGTCGGACGACATGATAAACGGTTCCCGACAGAGATAGCTGTTACCTTGACGATGTGGTCAGGCCTGCATATCACAGTGACCCAATGAGCGACCAATCTAGAGGGACGCTTCTTACCTCGAGGTTCTACCATTCCAGAAAAGTCTGCTGGACAAAAAGCAGCTACCGTTATAATGTGAATCGTTATGCTATAATGGCATTCCGAGGGTCAAGTCGTATTGCTGGTTTCACGGACTGAAAACGGCAAGGTGTTTCCCTTGGATAACCATTAATTTCACGCTGATCCTTGCTATCCTACGCGAAGCCATAGGGAGGTAGGTAATCGTTGGCTCTGCAAATAGCGAACTCCCACCTACACCACAGCATCCTAATGTCACTGACCTGGATTCATAGTCGGATTCAAAAGCAAAAAACCGAAATCTCAAAATTGCTAAACAGTGTCGTGTGACCGATATACAGCAGATTTCCCTTGGGATCTTCGGTAACTAGTCCCTTCTTCCTCATACCTGGTGTGAGCAGCCAGTGAACATCAAATACCCGCAAACTTACAGTAGCACCGGAAATCTAATCAAACATAACCCATCCTCATTACCACAACTCATCCTCCTTTATTTTCATCTGATATCAATATTTGGCCTCTTGCAACCTTCTCAACTTCTTACTCTGCATCCATTGCCGACGATCCGAATCATTATTCATGTTCTCCTAAAACTCCACTATCTGTTTCACATTGGACCCTTCAACGACCGAACTCTGTGCCAAATCGGACAGCATGCACCACTCATCAGAACTTTAGGATCTCGAGTCATGGATACAAGCTATGCCTCTGAGACATGTATCCACAACCCAAAAGTGGTCATTCACTTAGTCTCGCTCAGCCAACGTGGCGAATCTGCTAAATTCACTGTACAAATGTCCAGGGACACAATGGCTGGTTCTCGTGGACTCACTGGTGTGTATGTATGTGTAGCATCAAGTTATCGAGTAGAAAGCGCACTTCTCAACTGAATACCAGTCAACCACCGTCTGTGTTCTTTCCGACTGAATGGATCTATATAAGAACTAGGAAGGATAGTGAGACTAGCTGATGTGTATGCGTAATCTCCGTATAGACACTGACCGGCTGCATTTCGGATGGTGCAAAAGATAAACCCTACCAAACGTTCTCCTTCCTATTACATAAAGCAAAACTTTGAGATATAGTCATAATAGCCGGTGACTTCATCACTCAAGTAGGATGGGTGGGCCAATCGGAAAGGCAGAGTAAAGGTATCTACGGCATCCTAGGCCAACAAAACAGTGACCATCTCTTACAGTTTTGTCCTGACAATCACTTGTTTTTGGCTAGCACTAACTTGAAGCATAAGGAGAACAACTGTCTCACATGGCATCCACCGACATCAAACCAACGATAGAAGGACATAGACCATGTTTCTGTAGACCATCGTTGGATTATTCCAACCCCTTCCAGAGTATCAGTTTGAACTTCGACCACGCGTTATTACAGGGACATGTATATCTACGCCTTGCTGGTCACAGAAAACAGGCGTCAGTAAAGCCTGTGTCTGCCCGATTAGAAGATGAGAATGTGAATTAAGTATTTAGGGAGGAGACAGCTAAGTATCCATCCGAGCATGACAACAATCCTCATCTCTAGGAAACCTGGTGTGGTATCATGTCTGCTGTGGTAACAGCTATAAAGGCAGTTGATCACACACATCCGAAGGTTAGAAACGTCATGCGAATCGATTTGCAAGTGGAGACTGATTCTAGTTGGGTCTGACCACAATGAGGAGCGAAAGCGATCTCAGCCTGAACTGAACAAGAGTCTTCTCAATGATGATGAGCAGTGGTGGGTGGCGAAAGCGAGAGAGATTTAGAAGGCATCAACATTAGGTAATACCCTGCAACTATTTAGGTATATTAAGGATACTGACGAGAATGAGACGATTGGCAATGAAACAATCATCGAACAGGATGAAACCCCGATAAATTCTCAGAAGAGAGGGCCAGGAAGTTGAGCGGAACACTTTTAAGTACAGTTTACCTGGCCGGCAGTAACGCTTTAGTTGCTCAACCTCTGGCTAGCGCGAAACTGATCATAGATGCCAGTCCCTTAACTATCCTGGATATTTAGAAGCCCGTTTTAAATCTGAAACAATGCGATGCAAAAAGTGATGGTTTGCCCTCTTAAGTTTTTAAAGATAGAGGTAGATGATTGTTGATTTAAGTAGCGGGGGTACTAGGTGGTATAAGCTGATCAAAGACAGTCATGTCAGGCTCGTTTGCATAACTGATCATTTCAAGCTATATGAAGGGTTAAAAATCTTGTGAGAAGCATATAAGAGTTTGAGTTAGACTAATATAAAGTTCAAGATACTTGCGTCCATAGTTATCCAACGACTAGGGTTCTGGAACAGCAAATTCAGGAAAATCAGGCAGGCTTGTAACCTGGACCAGGATGTATCGATCAGATTTCCACCTTTAGGAATGTTCTGCACAACACGCATACTTACTTGCGGTGGACATTCGCCATACTTCCTGACCTGAAGGTGACATTCAGCTATGTAATATTAAGGAAAGAATTGTTAGAATAACGGGGCGAAGAAAAAGAGAAGATGAAGTTAAACTTTATGCGGAAAGATGTGAAAAGATAGGGATTAGGGAAATACCATTGGATTTATGGTAGGTCAAGAGAGGAGTAACTCCGCAACACGTAACTTCTGGATGAACAGCTGGTATTTGTTTGACCCATTTGTGACAGCTTCCGACACGTACAGAAGACTTTTCTAGGTTAATAACATGCGCCTATTAGTATTTCTTACTCTGTGGTTCCATAACAGATGAATTCTGCTTCGAAGGCACTGGTTACTAAGTATCCCGAAAACCTAGATATTTTCTATTTCCTTCCATGCACAAATCACGCTGATATAAAGTATACTTCGTTATTAACAGGAACTCGAAGAGCCCCGCTACACAATATTCGGTGTGACTTCGTGAAGTTTCAACCAACCTTATGCATCTACACCAATATTTCAACGACAACGGTCGACCGTTGGTTGATACAAGTGGAATGGCGTTTAACTACTTTAACAGTCACCATTACAAACCCAAACAAAATCCTAGAGTGGATAGGTAAGGAATGAATGCCTAAAACTCTCGAAATAGACAGAAGATGGTATTTAATCAACCTCTGTTTAATAGGTTATCTTCCATTTATTCTAAAATGATAATGAGAAGGATGGAAAGGTAGATTATTCACAGAAGTATTTGACAAAATCAAGCAACAAATATAGACACACTAGCAAACAGTACTGGTTGTAACTAATGAAGTGGCTGATCATCACGTGACTTCACACGACCATGCCTGCTAGAATGAACAGTTCTGATCAATCTGGTATACGTGACAAATATCCAACTGAGTGAAGATATTGTCACGAGTCGTCTCTATCGACAGAGTTAAATACCACCGTTAAATCAACAAATATGAACAGAGTTGGTTGTAGGTTTACAGGATTGTGTTTGAAAATCGCATTAACACATCTAGGATGAAGCCTTCAAAAACCTGATAGGTTCTGTGGGATTCTCCTACTTATGCGTTACATCATAAACCAGAACGATGAACAATCAATCATGTTCAAAGAATCAGTTTCGGTCTGGATGCTATCACACAATATGATATGACATCGGAGTGAGGACTTGAAACCGTTAGTTCCCCTAGTTCAGCACAAATCAAGTTTAAGCTTGAAATGTGTGCTCAATTATTCACATCACTATGGTTATCGTGTTGCTGTGGTTGTGATATTGACAAATGAACTATATTGCTTATATTTGCCATTTTCACGCTTATTTTATCGTTATTTCACTTAGTTGCTCACCATTTTTTGAATTTCTGGTCTGTTCCTATCGTTCTGAGATACAATACAGAATTGCTATCAAAAAACTGTCTTCCAGTGAAATACCTAACTCAACCTATTCTTTAGCCATACGTACTACCCACGCTTCCTGCGTTTGAGGTTATATTAATTGGCGTCGATTGGTTGACAAGCTTCGTAAAAATAATCATAGAAAATAACTATTTTCAGTTTGGTTGTGAATCTCTACGGATGTAAAACACTTCACAAAGCCCTGAATGTGGGCACAAAAACGCAAACAATCGAATAAAAAAATATACATATTACGTTTCAGAACGATCAAGTCATGACTATAATCTGAAAAGATTAAAAAGGCAACGAATGTGAAGAAAGATTAAGGTAGTACTGCTCTTTATCCTACTCATCAACTAGATCCACTGACCCGAATCGATTATGATATACCATCATGTCATCTCGTCTATTATTATTATTATTAGTCCCTTGGGTTCCTAGTGGAACATAGGGCTTCAGTAGCACGCCTCCAGTGACCTCTGTTCTCTGAGATCTTTTGAACCTGGTTCCACGACAGCCCAGAAGCTCTCATTTCCTCCTCGCATGACCTCCTCCATGTCACCCTCGGACGTCCAACTCGTCGCTTCCCATGGGGATTCCACTCGAGGGCCTGACGCGTGATGTCCTCAGTCGGCCTTCTCAGTGCATGGCCAATCCATCTCCACTTCCTCCTGCATATTTGTTGCGTGATAGGTTCTTGGTTGGTTCGTTCCCAGAGTTCCTTGTTGCTTATTTTTTCTGGCCATCTGATCTTCAGTAGCGAGCGTAAGCAGTTGTTGATGAATGTCTGTAGTTTATTGGAAATACCTTTCGTGACGCGCCAAGTCTCTGAGCCATACAAGAGCACTGACTTGACGTTGGTGTTGAAAATCCGTATCTTGTTCCACATGCTGAGTGCAGAAGATCTCCACACTGGTTTCAGGCTAATGAAGGCCTGTCTTGCTTTTCCGATTCTGACTTTGACGTCCTCGTCCGTCCCGCCTGTAGTTGAAACAGTGCTTCCTAGATAAGTGAAGGAGGTTACTTCCTTCAAGTTTCTCCCGTTGACGGTGATTGGAGTTTGTTGTTGTTGTTGTTGATGGTGGTGGTGCGGTATCTTCATCACTTCTGTCTTCTCTATATTCACCTGAAGTCCCGTCTTCGCTGCCTCTTCTATCAACTTGTTAGTTTTTGCCTGCAGATCTTCAAGTTTATGTGACATTAGGCATAAGTCATCGGCGAAATCCAAGTCTTCTAGGTTCTTTTCCGTCGTCCAGTGTATCCCCCTCTTCTCGCTGCCTACTGTTTGCTGCATGATCCAGTCCACCACAATAAGGAATATCATGGGGGATAGTAGGCAACCTTGTTTCACTCCTGTCTTCACTTCAAAGGCATCACTGAGCTTCCCATTGTGGATTACTTGGCATGTGGCATCTTCATATAGTTGTTGAATGAGGCGGATAAAGGTTTGCGGTACTCCGTAGTATTGAAGCAGTTTCCAAATTACTTCTCGGTCGACGCTGTCAAAGGCCTTCTCAAAGTCGATGAAGTTGAGGTGGAGAGGTGATTGCCATTCTATGCTCTGTTCTATGATGATGCGAAGCGTTGCAATTTGGTCTGCACATGATTTGTACTTCCTGAAGCCTGCCTGTTCCGGTCGTAGTTTTGAATCCAGTGCATCCTTTAGCCTCTCCAGGATGATGCGGCTTAATATTTTACTTGGGGTGGACAGGAGAGTGATTCCGCGCCAGTTCTTGCAAGCACTGAGGTCTCCCTTCTTCGGCAGTTTGACAAGGTAACCCTTCTTCCAATCGCCAGGTACCTTCTCTTCCTTCCACACCTTCTGCAATAGTGGTGTGTGTGAGCATGTCCGCTGTTGTCTCTGCATCTGTTCTCAGTGCTTCTGGCGGTATTCCATCTGGTCCTGCTGCTTTCCCGCATTTCAGTAGCTTTATGGCGTTCAGGACTTCCATTTTCGTTGGGGATTTATGTTCACTTGTAATTCAGCGGCTGCAGGTGGTATTTCTGGACGAAGTGCAGGTGGTGGTGGTGTCGATTCAAGAGCTTCTTGAAGTGGTCGGCCCATCGTTTCCTCTGTTTCTCTTCTTTTGTAATTAAATTTCCTTCTTCATCTTTTATTGGTTTCATCTGTGTTGGTCTCTTCCCTGATAGCAACCTGGTTATTTGATACAATGTCGTCAGGTCTCTCTTACCTGCAGCCTGTTCTGCTTCACTTGCCAGTGTTTCGTAGAAGTGTCTTTTGTCTTTCCGTGCACTCTTCTTCACTTCTTTGTCCAGTGTTTTATACATTGTGCTCAGTTCCTCTTGTCGTTGAGCATCCTTGCACTGGTTTATCTTCTGCTTCACCATCCTCCTCTCCTCTATCAGCTTCCAGGTATCCGTCGAGATCCATTCCTTGTCTTCTTTCTTCTTCCTTCCTAATACTGTTGTGCAGGTTTCTTTCCACATAGCTTTCAAAGACTTCCAGTGTTCTTCCACACAGGTTTCTTCAGGGATGTTGCTCGATGTCTCCCATTTTGTCTTGATGGCTGCTTTGAAGATCTCCTTTGTAGTTTCATCCTTCAGTTTCCGAGTGTTGTACTTGAATTGAGGTCTATCACCAGCTTCCTTGAAGGCTTTTAACTTGATTTGGAAGGTTCCTTGCACTAGACAGGGAGTGGTGTGAACCTACATCTGCTCCTCTTCTTGACCTTGTGTTAAGTAGACTGCGTCTCCATTTTCTTGAGATTGAGATAAAGTCGATTTGATTTTTAGTGTGTCCATCTGGTGAAATCCATGTCGCTTTGTGGATATCTTTGTGCCTGAACACACTGCCTCCAATCACCAAATCGTTGAATGCACAGAATTCTGCAAACAATTCTCCATTCTCATTCATTTCACCTAGCGCCTCTCGACCCATGGTTAGTTCTCTTCCCGTGTTGTCCCCTCCCAGTTTGGCATTCATGTCGCCCATTAGAATTTTGATATCGCCAACTGACGTCTTGTCCAGTGTTGATTGAAGTTGTCTGTAGAATTCCTCCTTTTTCTCTTGCTCTGCATTATTTGTAGGTGCGTAACATTGTATGATTGTGACCTTCCTTCCTTCCTTTTGAGTTGAACCTTGCTGTCATGATCCCACAAAGGAGATTGGTTCCCACTGCATGAGAGCCTTCGATGCTCATCAGGGACATCATGATAGCCACTCCATAACTCAGTGTGCTCGTGGTTGTCGTCTGGGTGACAATATCAGGGTAGATTATTGATTCTCCAGTTGACAGTTTGGAGAGTCCACTCCCATTCCATCTGCTTTCGCAAATCCCAAGCACTTCGATGTGATACCTTCTCATCTCGTTTGCAATCTGGGCTGCCTTACTGGGTTCAAACATGGTGTGGACATTCCATGTCCCCACGTTTACTTTCGCTTTCATCGACGGAGAGAAGACACATCGGCCAATTGGCTTCCCGAAGGCTTTCACCAACTGGCGTCATTTCGCCTCTCCGATTCCAGCGAGGAATAAGTTTGTTTTCATTTTTTATATTTTGTTTGTGCTTTGAAGTTTCTTTAGCGGTTAGATTTGTTTTACGGGGTAGGGTTGCTAGCCCTATGCCCAACCTTCCCTCTTTACCCGGGCTTAGGACCGGCTAGTAACTAGTAAACTAGTTAACCAGGCGAGGTTGTCATCTCGTCTAAAACAGGTAAAATACTATCTGTTATTTAAGTGATGTCAAATCTGTTAGCGGAGAGCAATGATCACTTTAAATGACCTGAAACTCTGTATTGCTTGCCTTTAATAAGGCACTATAGCAAAATTTGGTTTCGCTAGACAACTGACAGCTTAACAAGCAAGGAAAAGTGTGCCAACAGATCATTCCCCTTGGGCACAACACACTGCATGCGCAAAATCGTGTTTGTTAATGATTAGATAGATGTAATTATATGCCGTACTCTTGATTGAATTATTCCGCCTTACTTGAATGGGTTTGTATTTGGATACACAGATACATAGAGACGATTAGATATAACTCACTTCAGGTTAGATCCACTCGTACATATTTTATATTAGTCATCTGGTTGAATCATCTATCTATCCTACAAACTTCTAGTTTTTCTGTACCATCAAGAAATCAGTTACCTCCTTAAAGCTATCTTTTAATGCAATAACTGAATCATCTATCCTGAAACCGTGTGTAGCGTTTTAGTCAACTCTCTTCAACTGTTGGAATTTCATGCGGATCAGACAGCCAACGTTTGTTTAGGACTGTGGAAAGCCTTGCTATAGATGTCCTGAATCTATTCATAAAAGACTTGAATAACAATACATTTGTTGGGTGTTGATTCAGTTAACAAATATTCTGAAATCCATCTCTCCCTCCGCCTAGGTATATTGCATTTTAGAACTGTTACCCTATCCCACCCTATAGTGTGATTGTGGGCTAGTGCATGCGGAGCGTTAACCGAGTTTTTCCCTACAATTGTGGTCACATGCTGCAAGTGTACCCAGATAACCACTTATTCTTACCATTAGTGGATTTTAGAAATAAAATTAGAATATGGTTGATGAGACTATCACTGGCTTCAGGTCAACGGTGGACACATAATTTAACCACCGCTTATTGATGGATAGGGTAGGGAGGATATACAGACTTCGTTAGCTCGATTATATAATGGGTGCCAAGAAACGTGGCACAATAAACAATGTCACACTCTAAACATTCAAAACGTCCAGAGAGCATCAAATAGTAGAATGATCAGGAACTCAGTCTCATTTGAAGCAAAGAATTTCCACTACTTCCCCCCTCAAGAAAAAAATAACACTCGAGAATGCTACAAAATGATCACTACTGGTAGCGATTATGAACTACATTTGACACTGAGTCACATCGCTAAGTTGTGTGAGTCCTTCGACCCCTACCATAGAGTTGTGAGGCACCAAGAAATTCCAACCTAACCCAATTATCTGACGATTTTGCCGATGCCTGAAACAAGCTTTTAGCGAATGGAGTGTACGTTATCTGAAAAACGTGACAAATAAGTTTAAGCCGCTGAAGTTGGTGTTTCACGACGAAACCGGTTACCAAATTTATATCTCCATCATAACTTAACAAGCGATCTAGGCCCCGGAAGTACTCAGATGTTGCTGGTATCGGGTGTGGAGACAGCAGCAACCAGACGCAAAATAACAAAACCAACTCAGCTTGATACCAACTTAACTACCGAAAGTTTATTTAATGCTACAGCATTTCAAACATTACTATAAATGTCAGTTATCACGAGATATTGTAGTAGCACAAAACCTATGAAGAATCTCAGTTGCCTTAATGTCCTAGTTACCGATCAACGTAGAGACAGGACTTAGATGTTGTGGTAGAACACAAATTCATTTTTAATTAGTTGGCCTGACATTCTAGTAATATAATTTTATTCATCAGTCTGTGTATATATTACTTAAGTGATGATAGTTCCCTATAGTGATGCGTGAATACTATTATTGACATCAGATATGACAAAATGTAGGATTGACGGAAGCCAGAAACAATCAAACTACTTATCCCAGTGCTCACCTATCGTTTAAGTAGCTCATTATCAGCATTACGATTACCTTCACCTCTCATTATGATGAAAAGCAAAGAGAGCTGACATGTGAAAACATTACTTCAGCGTCCCATGCTGTTGAATAACGGATTCATTAACCATCGTCGCACTCTGATCGACATCCTCAATAAGTCTAAAAAGTTGCAGGCTGTTACCTAATGTTGATGCCTTCTAAATCTCTCTCGCTTTCGCCACCCACCACTGCTCATCATCATTGAGAAGACTCTTGTTCAGTTCAGGCTGAGATCGCTTTCGCTCCTCATTGTGGTCAGACCCAACTAGAATCAGTCTCCACTTGCAAATCGATTCGCATGACGTTTCTAACCTTCGGATGTGTGTGATCAACTGCCTTTATAGCTGTTACCACAGCAGACATGATACCACACCAGGTTTCCTAGAGATGAGGATTGTTGTCATGCTCGGATGGATACTTAGCTGTCTCCTCCCTAAATACTTAATTCACATTCTCATCTTCTAATCGGGCAGACACAGGCTTTACTGACGCCTGTTTTCTGTGACCAGCAAGGCGTAGATATACATGTCCCTGTAATAACGCGTGGTCGAAGTTCAAACTGATACTCTGGAAGGGGTTGGAATAATCCAACGATGGTCTACAGAAACATGGTCTATGTCCTTCTATCGTTGGTTTGATGTCGGTGGATGCCATGTGAGACAGTTGTTCTCCTTATGCTTCAAGTTAGTGCTAGCCAAAAACAAGTGATTGTCAGGACAAAACTGTAAGAGATGGTCACTGTTTTGTTGGCCTAGGATGCCGTAGATACCTTTACTCTGCCTTTCCGATTGGCCCACCCATCCTACTTGAGTGATGAAGTCACCGGCTATTATGACTATATCTCAAAGTTTGCTTTATGTAATAGGAAGGAGAACGTTTGGTAGGGTTTATCTTTTGCACCATCCGAAATGCAGCCGGTCAGTGTCTATACGGAGATTACGCATACACATCAGCTAGTCTCACTATCCTTCCTAGTTCTTATATAGATCCATTCAGTCGGAAAGAACACAGACGGTGGTTGACTGGTATTCAGTTGAGAAGTGCGCTTTCTACTCGATAACTTGATGCTACACATACATACACACCAGTGAGTCCACGAGAACCAGCCATTGTGTCCCTGGACATTTGTACAGTGAATTTAGCAGATTCGCCACGTTGGCTGAGCGAGACTAAGTGAATGACCACTTTTGGGTTGTGGATACATGTCTCAGAGGCATAGCTTGTATCCATGACTCGAGATCCTAAAGTTCTGATGAGTGGTGCATGCTGTCCGATTTGGCACAGAGTTCGGTCGTTGAAGGGTCCAATGTGAAACAGATAGTGGAGTTTTAGGAGAACATGAATAATGATTCGGATCGTCGGCAATGGATGCAGAGTAAGAAGTTGAGAAGGTTGCAAGAGGCCAAATATTGATATCAGATGAAAATAAAGGAGGTTGATTTGTGTTTTTGGATATTTTTTACTGGTTGTCTCATGAAATGTTCTTGTGTGAAGTCTTGTTTAGAATACTTTCTTACCTCTAATAATTTCATTAGCTTTCAAGCTGTTCACTTCCAATGCTTATTTTCTTCGGATCGGAACGTTGCACATATGCCTGAACTTGTCAACAATCGATTTGTCTTTTGTTGGGACGCACAGGTTTTTCGGATGTATTCTTCTAAAGAAAGGGAACAGACGGCTAGAGGCCGCTGTTGATTTTGGTAGTAGTCGTTTTTATTGATGGGGATTGACCTTCGTAGTATTTTCCTCTTAATCATAGCCACATGATCTCACTATTTGTTTATTTTATATCCTACCTTATTTCTTTCTCGGTTTCCTTTGAAGATTTGAAAGTGCTGGTACTATTATTACTTTCTTTCTCGCTAACTTGTTTTTCATTACGTAAACTAAGACAGATTGTTGCAGTCGATTGAGATGCCCTTAGGCAGCATTTTTCAAATTATCAACGAATAATATAGCTGTGCCGATCTTTTCTCGCGTTGATTTGTTATCTACAGTGATGATAGACAGTATCACTTACCAAACATTCATAATTTCTTGGTTTCTGTTTTACCTCGCCACTGATTCATGATAGTAAATACTTCTACCGGGGTTTCGCTATAGATGGAATAATTTATTTTTCGTCTATCGCGTATAAATCAGTGATTCAGAACTGGTTCATAGCCACTTACAGTTTGACAAGAAGTGGTGTACAGCATTGGTTAAGGGAATGTAACTCTGAAGTGGTCCTAGTAGTTCATTAATCAGGACAAAGTCTAATCACTTGGAGCGGATATATATTTGAAACTTTGCAAGTTATGTCTTTAATCATAAATTGTCTTCACTTCTATCAGCAAAGGAATGTCCCGATCAGCACTACTGCTTGTGTGAAGGGTAAATATCGTGATAATCAAATGAATGGAATACCAGAGGAAACTTGTTGATTGTTATCCGCAAGTTGAAAACGTTAAGGCACGATCAGAATACCAAACAGAAACTGTCATTCGAGAGAATTCGACAAAGTCTATTATAGAATACAGATTCACTTGTGCATCATTGGCTTAAATGTAAAAAGAATATTTGTTAGTATTCTAACGAAAGAGTCATTCTTCACTAACTGGCAACACATCAACGCTCAACCGATATTCATAAAGGCTAGTACAGCTAAATATTCACGTTAGAAGATTTTCAGTTCATTTTTACTTGTTATAAAAAACGTTGCGTATTACAACTTGATAACAAAATAGTTTTCTATGATTTCAAATATTCTAGTTAATATTTTTACTTGTTTTAAGCTGGCTCAAATCTCGAACTTATCACAATGCACTCGTTTCACTGCTATCTGTAAACTATAAGAAGTAGTGACAGTGCCAGTCACAAAACACTCGCTGGATATCTATAGGGTGTTGCACAGGCCATAAAAATTTCATCCATTCCATGTAAGGTAGCTACAATGTATGCCAAACATATAGTTTTAGAATGGTCATAAAACGGTCAGGATTCATTGCATTCAAAATTTGTATATATGTATGACAAAGATGCGTATGAAATACAACAATATAAACTGAATTTATTTTCGCAGATGCGATGGATTGTATGGCGTTACCTAAAATACCTCCAATTTTGTTTAGCAAGCTTACAGATCAAAGCAATAGTTACTCACCTCTTTAAGAGTCAAATGTACTGCACTAAAGTTCTGTGTTCTACTGTTTGACTCTGAAATCTGACATTAAAGGCAGAAGATATGGGAAGGCTTCAGGCGCTTGACCACCTTTGCCTTCGTAGCATAGGTCGGGTGTTATGGTGTCACCGCATCAGTAATGTAGAAGTCAGGTAATAGGGCTTTAGGGAGAGGAGGAAAGTCATTTGATGAAGTTATAAACTTTAGTCGTCGGTTAATGCGGCTGAGATATGTGTTACACGTGCCTAGTCACCATCTGCCTTGCTAAACAACGTTAGCTGGGATAGATTTAGGCTGGAAAAAGGTTAAGGTCAGCCAATCTAAAACATGGGATCAGTGGATGGGATTTCTGACTTGGTCTGAGTCGTGTGGGGAAATGTAGCTCCTCGTTCTGGAGTCCACTTGACAACAGAAACCAGGGCTTCGAGACTTTAGTTGGAATGATGCCAGTGATGCAGATATATCTACACATTATTTTCGTGTTACTCATCAAACTGAATTTCAGTATTTTCTCATTCCTCCTTCATCTCTTTTGCTACTTTCTACCACTTTTGACTGCTTTCTTTCTCTATTTTTCATCCTGTTGCTTTCTCGCTTGGTGTGCTGAAATGAGGTTTAGGAACTTGGACTGTTACTCATTAGTGTCTGATCCTATGTTGATGTTGTTTGTCCTCTGTCTGTTGACTTCTCTGATTACTTGAAGGCTTTTTTCATATTTTTTTGTACCATGGTTCATTTGTTTAGGTAGTCAACGTCTTCAATGGGCTCAAAATAGTCTTACCCAGTGAGGTAAATTACCATGCAATGGACGTGACTTATCCTCTATTGATTGATTTTGCACATGGTTGCTGATTTAAATTATCTTCTGTCTCACTCTTATACCAGTGGACCCACTTAACAATAATTTCTCAACCACTAAGTGAACTAATCTTCGTTCTCGAAAATACTGAACCCGATTTTGACAAAGATGACACATTACGTGACTCAAACACACCAGCGATAAAATGTTTATGTTCTCCTTTCTTTATCCTATTGTTTTGTGTTGGCATAGAGTTAGATTGGATCGAATGTTTCTTAATCGAAAGTTGTGCACGGTGCTGACATGCAGTTGGTTTTAGCTGGCTCATAGATTTCTTTGAACGGCATCTTACTCATATAAATTCATGATCGCTTAGAAGTTCATCACAGAGATTTTGTTTGTTTGTATTACTGTCTTTTCTAGGTTGTAGCACTTGCTGTTTACATTTACTTCGGTGTGACAATCTTCGGCCACCAGTTTGTTGATGCTTCCTTAATTATTAAAGCGGCTAACCTAAAGGTTAACAAATCCAGTTTATCACCAGCCAATAACAGTATTGTCGGGAATCCAATCAATATTTTCGGTAATCTGTCTGATTTTGTAAAAGCATCAACTGATGAGAATACTGATGATATCCCATTCCCTCAATTCTATTCAAATATTCCGCTGTTCACAATCCTTTCTTTCATTTTTTATAATGGTTGGCTTAAAGTAGCCGAATCGCTTGTATCACCTTTCGGTATGGATGATGATGATTTTGAAGTTATTCCCTTGTTGGAGAGAAATTTGAATGCAAGTTTATTTTTTGTAGATGCAGGAGTCTCAGATCCTAGTTTAATTCCTGATCTGGTGAGGACAGTTTGTAGAGTTGATGTTGAGGATTATGATAATTACGGTACCGATGGGGATAACCTTAGTCGATCCACCACTCCAGGAGGTCATCGTACTAGACCAAAAGGTGGTAGTCGAAAAACAGTCTTCTTTCACCTGCATTTCCTGATGCCAGATATTTTCAAGGACCCCCATCAACTTTTGGTTCAGTTGTGGATAATGATATGCCTTATCCGCCACTGCCACCCAGTCGTGAACGCAGACCATCACATACTGCCTTTATAGGATCTTTGGCAGTAATGGCAGCAACCCCGAAAGAAAGCGATTTAAAAACTGCTCGATCTATCTCACCATATCCAGAATCTGATCAAGAAAGTGCACAGTTTAGTCCTGATACACTATTTGCCTCAGTAGAATCATCTATTCATCATTTAGGAACAAAACTGAAAAAATTCTCATTTGTTCGACCAAATACCTCAGCTATACATGGAGTAATTAGTCGCACTCCAAGATCTGTGAATCCAACCAAAACAGAAAGTGTTGCGTCTATTCGGAGTGAACTTAACTCTCACAATATTTGATTTCAATATTCACATCGACACTAACACAGATTTTTTATTATCTTTCTGATCAACTTATTAACT
Source organism: Heterobilharzia americana (assembly GCA_944470555.2). Classification (NCBI taxonomy): domain Eukaryota; kingdom Metazoa; phylum Platyhelminthes; class Trematoda; order Strigeidida; family Schistosomatidae; genus Heterobilharzia; species Heterobilharzia americana. Next base: position 7,531,109 of record OX104134.1, read on the forward strand.
GCGCCTCTTTTGTTGCTGTCTTTTCCGGCATTTGTTTTCCCAAGTCAATATACCTGACTTGGATTACTTTTTTACCTTTAAAAGAAACAGTATATGCAAATATCCTCAAGTTATGGCTGTGTTGTATATCCGGTATAATTTAGATCTTTAATGTGATTATACTGATTGACAACCATTTTTCAAATTGTGTACATTTCAACCTTCGTTTCCTCTCCTACTTCTGACTTTACTCCTATTTAGCGTGTTGTTCACCATCTTAATGAATCATAAATAACAGTTTCTACCTTTTGTGTGGAGTCTGAGTCTTTCATTGGCCTTCAATATCAATTGTTTCTGTTAAGTTCGAAGATCATTTGAAAAACGTAGCACTGGTAGTTGTAGGGAAAGGAGTTTAACCTAAGCAGGCAGGGAACAAAAGTTATCGAACAAAATTTGTTGGTACCATAAAACGTGAGTACATCTGCGAAACTGAATTTAGTTTTCAACCATTCAGTCAAAGTTTGTAGTCAAATTAAATTTGTCATTTTGAGCAGGATCTTTTTTATAGGTCGTAAAATTGAGGTGGATAGCAGTCTTGGAACAATATTGCGATTACTGTTAGCGGGGCTTGTCATCCGATTGCTAAATGATTGAAATCAACCAGGACTGAATTTTGTTTTTGTACTGAGCATCAGTTTATTTGAGAACTCATTTCTCAGCAAAGCCATGTTAACAAATATCTAGATCAAGCTGTGTTGCTTTCAGCACTGTAAACTTTGCGACCTTGGTTTTGCTCGATAACGTCATGTTCTATGTAGTGCTGGCGTAAGTCGATCTACCGCAGACTAGTATAATAACACCATCCTAAAGCTGAGATAAAGTACTGGATATGATATCTTTGAGTATATAGCATACAACTGTCTGTGGCTTGTCGTAATGACTAGTTATTTTTCGGAATGACACTTTTCTTGTGATCCATTACACATTGGCTCTTTGTCTAAAGCACGGGGATCATAGGACCGAAGCTAGCTTAACCTATTGAGGTTTCAACCGCCAGTAATGAAAGCTTATAAATTCCTATCTTAGTTTTGTCTTAGCTAGCAATGGAGTTAGACGGTGTTGTTATCTGTTTCCCCTTTGTGAAGACAATCAACGGAAAGCCTACCCTTTTTAGTAGCCAATCAACGTATTTAGTCTATTCCTACATGATCCGACCGACAGGTGCCATCTTGACGTGGTAGTTGGGCTTACATATCACAAGCAACCAATATGGTGGGACGCTTGTTCCCTCGAGGTGCTACCATACTAGAAAAGTCTGTTGGATAATGGTTAAACATTTGCCGCTATAGTGTTAACGACTACTTTATGATGAAGGTTTTAGGGCGACGTCGTATTGCTCAATGGACGGAGTGTGATAGGAGTAAAGTGTTTCCCTCGAATGACCAGCAGTGCTACCCTGATGCTGGTTTCTTTATTGAGACGGTGGGGTTAGAAAAGGTTGGCCTTCAAAATTACCCATTAATCCGGACATCCAGGTGATGTGGGTTCAAATGTAGCGAACTAAGATCTTAAATTTGCTAAAAAGGCTTCAAGTAGACGTCCCACGGATCTCTGGTCAATCACGAACCTATCTCTCTCAGGAGTCTCAAGAAGGACCAGGAAGCGTCGACCGCCCCCATGCATCCAATAGTACACAAGACCCATTCAAACATAATTCATCCTCTTCAACTCTGTCTCCCCATTTCCCTTCGCATCCTTGATACCAATATTAAGTTTCTTACACCTTACCTAACCTCTCACTCCGCAACCATTTCCAAGGATCAAAGCCATCGAAACCTCATTCCTAGTCTCCTAAGACCCCACCATCGATTTCATGTAGGAGCTTTCAACGTCACAACTCTGCCTCAGATAAGGCATTAAGCATCGCTCGCCAAAACTCTGGAATCCCTAGCCATGGATGTATGTTGTGTCTGTAAGACACGTATACAAGACCTGAGTGTGGTTATTAAATTGACTTCGCCCGGCCATAGTATTAAATCTTCAAAATTCACTTTAAGAGTATCCGGAGACGCAACGGCCAGCTCTCATGGAGTCGCTGGTGTAGGCATAGCACTGAGTCGTAGAGCAGAAAGTGCCCTCCTTGACTGGATACCAGTTAATACCCATCTATATGCTCTCTCACTGAATGTATCTGTAAGACCTAGGAAAGATCGTGCGAATAATCGATGCCTATTTGTAGTCTCCGTCTACACACCCACCGACTTTAGTTCGGATGATGCAAAGGATGAAATCTATGAGTAGCTGTCAACTTTGGTGCAGAAAGCTAAACGTTCAGACGTCGTTATAATGGCAGGTGACTTTAACGCTGAGGTAGGAAAGTTGAACCAATCGGAAAGGCATCTTGGGGGTGTTTACGGAGTTGCATGCCAGCAAACCGACAACGGTGATCGTTTGTTGCAATTTTGTTCTGACAATAACCTGTCTCTAACCAACACTAACTTTAGGTACAGGGAGAGAGACTGTCTTACATGGCGTCTGCCGAAATCGAACGGACGATGGATACAGATAGATCACATCGCTATAAGCCATCGTTGCAGAGTATCGGTGAAGGATTGGGGCTCTTTCTGGAGTACCAGTTTGGACTCCGATCATGCGCTATTGCGGGGTCGTGTATGTATGCGCCTTACTGGCCGCAGGAAACAGAAGAGAGTAATGACCATGTGTGCTTGTTTGGTAGACAAGGACGCCAGGTAAGCATTTGGAGTGGAGGTAGTTAAGCATTTATCTGAACGTGATAGCGATGCTCATCCTGAGGAAACCTAGCGTTATATTAAGTTTGCTGTAGAAACAGCTTTAAAGACAGTTGGTAACCTACACCCGAAGGTTAGTAAATGTCATTGGATTTCCGTGACATCATCCTGACTGATTGATTCGAGATGACTGATTCCAGCTGGCTCTGACCACAACGAAGAGCGGAAGGAACTTAAACGTCATTTGACCAAGAGACTTCACGTCGTTAACGAGCAGTATTAAGTGGTGAATATTGGAGAGATGGAGAAGACATCAGCGTTGGGTGGTACTCGGCAACTATTTAGACTTATTGGGGATACTAATGATAAAACGACGATGGCAAGTGAGACCATATCTATAAGGGATGGGACGCTGATGACCTCTCAAGACATGTGGCTAGAACGTTGGGCAGACTAATTTGAAGTATAGTTCAACTGGTCCTCAGCAACCCTCAAGTGTCCTCACTTTGTGACATGGCTGATAATCGGTCATAATGGAGAAGATGTATTCACTCCTTGGCATCTTCGAAAGCCTGAATATTCTCACTAACTTAAATTTTACAAATTGCTTATTGTCTCACACTACTTTATCTACTTTGTTATCACTTCATTTTTATCCACCTGTTCTTTGTGAACTTCTGTGAAGTGTGGCAAACTTAGCCGATGCACTCCTGTACTAGGTTCTACGTTGATTCGTCAGTGATATACGTGTTTCATAAAGACAGAAAATATTCATGGTCTGAGATGCCAAAGTTTTGGCCATTGAAACTTTTTGACCGATTTGACAGTAGGTGTGGACACTGAAAGCTCCAATGTGTAGTTTGGAAGCAGGGTTCAGAAGACGATCAGTGTTGTTCCGTGGACCTAGATCGTTGTCACGAGCTGTAGATTTGGAACAGATAAAAGATGCTGTAAGATTATTGCTCTAGAGTTGTGAATGAAGATTAAAATCTTAGTATGTAGGGGGTGGATAATGATATGATATGGATAATGACATCACAAGGATTGACCTAATCTCAGGGGTATGCTTGGTAAATCTAGAACATGCAGTCTTGTTAGGTAATTGTGTTGACGCCGTGCACAGTCTTATAGAATCATTGGGTGACAGGTTGAGAAAATTTAGATGCTTTTCTCATCATCCAAATGCAGATCGTTACTGCATGACTAGTCTTCAGCTGTGCTGCAGTTAACAGTAGAGAATAAAGTTATCGAGTGCGTTAACCACTTCACTCACCTGGGAAGTCAGGTCAGTCTATGAAGTTGAGAAGCTTGGTCAACTCAGGAGTCTGGAACATGCATTCAGCATACCTAGTCGCCATCTGCTTGGCCACAGAATGTTAACTGAGATAGATGTAAGCTGGAAATTATTAAGGTCGACCAGTCTGAAACATGTGATCAGTGGATGGGGTTTTGACTGTTGGTCTAGCTTGTTAAGGTAATCTAGGCTTCTCGTCTGTCTTCCATGTTATAAAAGACGAGTGGTTGGAGACTCTATGTGACTTTGCTGGGAATCGCTTTCAACGGTGTATGTGTTTCCACACATTGTTCCCATTTTAATCGTCAAATTAAATCCACTATTTTCTCATTCTTTCTTCCTTTCCTTTACTTCTTTTCCACTCCTTCATCTTTATAATCTTACTGCTTTGTTACTTGATGTGGTGATGTATGGTGTGGTAACTTAGACCGTTACGTAGTAATTCCCGACCCTGTGTTGATGATGATTTCCTTATGAAGTTAGTCGCGGTCCGAATACTTCGGTAGCAACGACTCTGACCACAGCACCCAGTGATGTGTGTTTGAATTTGCCAAGTTTGCAAATACGTTTTGCTGATAAGTACCAACAGGTACGAAGTTTGGTTTAGGGCTTTCTGCCGATTACCTCCATCCACCTGACCTCTGTGAAAGTGCACTGCATTGTTGAGCCTCCAACCTTGGGGCCACATAGCAAAATAATCGATAATTCTGTCAGTTGTCATTATTAGACAACGTAGTAGCTCTCTGGGGACTAATCAATGTTCACTCCTCTCTGCCCTACGATTTTCTAATGCTGGAGATATGGGTTTTTCTGATTCACATATAAAATAAACAGATTCTAATCAAGAATTTTGTGTGACTGATCTCAGTTAGACGCCTCTTGGCCTGTGCGGCCACTCAAAACTGATCCACTTCCTCGTTATGTAATCTTAAGATAATAACTTATGCGGTGTGGGTAGCTGGAAACCGCTAACCATCACAAGTCTCAATCAGTATACAAAACTTATCCAACCATAACCTACCTTCCTTGCTCTATTTTTCCTTTGCCTTTACTAGCTGCTTCTATCACTGGCATTCAGTTTCTTCAACTTCTTACTTGGTCCGAAGGTCCGAAGCAGTACAACACCGTTTCTAGTCTTGTAGAAGCACGCTGCTCACTTAAAATTGGAAATTTTCCCATTTAAAATCTATGCGAAATCGGATAACAGATTTCAGTTGTCAAAACTCTGGAATCTGTAGACATGGATGTTTCCTAAGTATTACTTAGATAGGATAGAGGATCCAAGAGTGGTTATCTACTTGACTTCGTCCGACCAGTGTGGTGTATCTGCGAAATCCAATTTAAAAGTTACTGTAGATAGTATGACTTCTTCCTATAGACTCTGTGGTGTAGGTTAGCAACAATTTCAGGTGCATGAAGTACACTTGACGAATCGATTCCAGTCGGAAAACATCTTTTGTCATCCAGTTAGTTGGATCCATATGACTACAGGGAACAAACGTTTCAGGCAGGGATAGCTTGTTGAATGATTCAGACATGTGAAGTGGACCACCATATCAAAGTAGCCGCCATCAGTCGAGCATAAAGCGATCAGTGGAAAGGATTATTAAAAGACCACCGCTATTTTGGGGTAACTGCATGGAATTTTATAGGGGTATTGTTGAAAAAAGACGACAGTTATTGAGGCTATCCCTGAAAAGGATGGGTCACTAACAACCTTTAGGGGCAGGTGGCTGGAACGTTTATCGGAACTCTTTGAAAAACAGTTCATCTGACTCACAGCTACATTTCAGTTGCCCAGCATGCAGTCCTAGCGGGATTTAAGTGTCGGTTCACCAGCTCTCGAAGTTTAAAAGGCTGTATTTATCTTAAATGGTGCAACTCAGCAAGGCCTGAAGATTCACCACCAGAAGCTTTTGAGGATGGATGCAGAAAAATACGGTATGAAGTAATGGAGGTATCGACATGAGTAGGCAACCAAATGTAGTCTTGTCAGACTATTTTAGATCGTCGATAACTCCAGTCCATAAAAAGGGCAAGGAAATCTTTATGCGACAGCCCCAAATAAACCAGTCTGACTAACATGTTCAATACTCCAGTGCCATTAGTTATCAAACGCCTTACTGGAGCTCGAGAGAACTAGGTAAATTCGGACCTAGACGACGGTGCAGCATACTTATCAGTGGTTAAAACTTACCATATTCCCTGACCTGAAAATGGTATATAACTTCATAGACCGTTAGGTGTTATCGCAGTGTCTGACTACGATGCGAGTATCGAACAACCATACTAGTCCTATTAAGGTTCTCTACTAGAATGCATGCAGTCGTATACGGATTGATGGAGATTTTTCATCTAAAGTGAAGTCAACCAGCGATGTCGGCCGAAGATGTCCACTACCACCATTCTTATTTAGTTGTTGTAGATGGAGATAACACTAAATACCTCCGACTTTAGATGGATGGGTCTACTACCCATGGCTGACAGAGAATTCACAAACGACATAGTCCTCCTATGCAAAGACTCTTTCGAAAGGCAGTTTTCGAATGCTCATTTCAAGCATCGAGTTACGGATTATCCCAACACCCTTATTTAATGTATATGAACCAAGTAAGAGGATAAATTCGAATTATTCAGTATTCAAAAAAGGTCCCTGTTCATGAAACTGCTGTCAAATGGGGATTCATCCAGCTAAGCTTTATATGAGAAGCTACTTCGAACCATTAAGAAGGCATTTTTGCTTCTGAACTTTGTTTATCATCTTCCATCTGATCAACAGTTGCCGTCAAAGAGAAAGAGAAGTTAACTAGTTTTGTCATTTTTATGTATTTGCAAGCTCAGCTGTAACTGGAAAGAAAAATATGCAGGCGTACTACTAGACAAACTAACACATGTGTTACTGAGCATCTGCGTTCATGGTTTGGAAAGGGACACAGCATCCTCAAGATGCTCAGTCTTATATCATCCGGTTGATAGTGACTAGTCGATGGAAAGGAGCGATTCTTTTGATATTACCTATCGTATACTACATAACGCTTCGAATTGTATTCGGACTCGTCTTTTGCACAAAGTGGCTGAGGTAGGATTTCCAGGTGATGATGCTAGCCTTTGTTTACATAAGGAGTTTTTCAATCGTTTGTCTCTGCCTTGGCCAGGCAAAACCTACGAAACAGCGGTAACGTTTAAATTTGGATATGTTTTCTCTACAAAACAATGGGTAGATATATGTTACCTGAAGCATGTGGTGTATTTGAACAATACTATTCGAACTAACTGATCACCCATATTTTTATGAAACATGAAAAAGGATAAATGAGTTGTATAAAAATCCATCACTAGTTGAGACCAGAAAAGAAAGACAGCATATTAACCACTCTTGATATTAAAGTTGACTTACAAATCGTCTTTAAATGGACCAAAGAGAAACTTCCTCGTAGCTACAGCTTCAACAATCCTATGTAGACATCCCTGATTGTTTCGTAAATAAGCTTGAAGGATGCATGTAAATCAACCTTGGGAGCCGTTTCAATGATATGCTTAAGTATAGACGAAGTCGGACACCGACTTTCTGGACCAATGGAAACAGAAGGTTTGATTTGTTGTAGTAGCCACTTTGGAGTGTGCTATGTGGCCCTTACTTGCACAGATCGATCGGTCCGACCTATGTATGTGTGACCACAGGTACACGAAAACTAGTAAACGCAACTGGATGTGACCCTATCGTTAGAATTTTGAGTGAGCCTACAACACTACATAAATTTCGTTTTCTCAATGATGTTAAGACAATGATGTCAGACTCTGTGAATCATGCATGTACCGTAGTTTGATATGGATATTCGCTATTGAAACTGACTGAAAAGTGGATCTTCTTTATTCGGTATCGCTTTTACGATTAGTAATCTTCAGCAAATAATTGTTGTCTGATAAGACTTCCACGAACTTTTGTTTTTCTTCCACTAAATTCTCATTTGTGTTTACTCTTTGAAACCGGTTGAGCAGACACCTGACTGGTGTCCGTTTATACTGAAGTGAACAGAAACTATGATAATTTATGTGTTTTCCTTTTCATGTGGTTTTCCTTAGATGAATGGCTTCATGGAGGCATACTGGCAAATCATGAGAGAGAAATATCATGGGATTGGCTGTTACTTTCCCCTGTAGAGGCTGTACGATTTTGTGGAACAGTCTCTTGAAAATTTCCTACCATGTTTAAGAATGGATAACACATTTTGTTTCTATATTCACAGAGTCTGACATCTATCTAAAGACTTAAGACAGCTGTTCGGGGAAAATACAATACAAGAAACGTTAACATCATTGAGAAAACGAAATTTATGTAGTGTTGTAGGCTCACTCAAAATTCTAACGATAGGGTCACATCCAGTTGCGTTTACTAGTTTTCGTGTACCTGTGGTCACACATACATAGGTCGGACCGATCGATCTGTGCAAGTAAGGGCCACATAGCACACTCCAAAGTGGCTACTACAACAAATCAAACCTTCTGTTTCCATTGGTCCAGAAAGTCGGTGTCCGACTTCGTCTATACTTAAGCATATCATTGAAACGGCTCCCAAGGTTGATTTACATGCATCCTTCAAGCTTATTTACGAAACAATCAGGGATGTCTACATAGGATTGTTGAAGCTGTAGCTACGAGGAAGTTTCTCTTTGGTCCATTTAAAGACGATTTGTAAGTCAACTTTAATATCAAGAGTGGTTAATATGCTGTCTTTCTTTTCTAGTCTCAACCAACTATTTGACCCTGTATGATATCACTTTTTATAAAATCTGTTTGTTCTTTATGACAATTTTTATGAATATGCATGACAAGTCAGTGTATGACGAGATCGTTCAAACTGTATTGCGCGAATATATCACACATTTCAGATGAACTGCATCCTCTGATTCCTTTGTCGAAATTTCTAAATAGTGCTAGCCGTCTCAAATTTCTGGAGAGAAGTATCTCTTCTCTTCTTCTCTATATTTACTGAAGCTTTGTTTATCCACTCAGTGTATGTTTCAGTAACACGCAACTTTATCTTTCCAAGCTTTTTACCCGCTTTAAACATCGGATTAGCCACATCCTCAGGCTACTTTTTTTGTGTAGGGTCTCTACTGTCTTCTGCATTTTGACGGCGTTAGTCAACACTGTTGCTATAACTGTTGACTTTACATGATCGGTTTAGTTTTTATAGATATGTTTAACCACTAGTATTAGAGTAAATTTTGACTTGCATTTCTTCGCATTACTTATGCTTTTAACAAAATATCTGACTGCCTAACAAAGAACCAGCATACTCCTCAAAAGTCTCCTATGTCCTGTTGTGTGACTGTCAGATATAACCCTTTGAAGTAGAAGCCATTGAGGTTAGACACAAAATACTTGACAAAGAAGACAAGTCAGTTTATAACGTTTTAAACCTTCGTTGGCTTAGTTAGCAGAGGTGTTTGTTACGCCTGCTTAGTCAATGTCTACGCCAATGCCACAGTGTTAGATTAAGTAAGTTTAAGTCGAGTAAAGGTTAGTGGTGACCTCGCCTGGTTAACTAGTTCACTAGTAACTAGCCGGTCCTAAGCCCGGGTAAAGAGGGAAGGTTGGGTATAGGGCTAGCAACCCTACCCCGTAAAACAACTCCAACCGCTAAAGAAACTTCAAAGCACAAACGATATATAAAAAATAAAAACAAAATTATTCCTCGCTGGAATCGGGGAGACGAAATGACGCCAGTTGGTGAAAGCCTTTGGGAAGCCAATTGGCCGATGTGTCTTCTCTCCGTCGATGAAAGCAAAAGTAAACGTGGGGACATGGAATGTCCGCACCATGTTTGAACCTAGCAAGGCAGCGCAGATTGCAAACGAGATGAGAAGGTATCACACTGAAGTGCTAGGAATTTGTGAAAGCAGATGGAATGGGAGTGGACTCTCCAAACTGTCAACTGGAGAATCAATAATCTACCCTGATATTGTCACCCAGACGACAACCACGGGCACACAGAGTTATGGAGTGGCTATCATGATGTCCTCAGCAGCATCGAAGGCTCTCATGCAGTGGGAACCAATCTCCTCCGGGATCATGACAGCAAGATTCAACCCAAAAGGAAGGAAGGTCACAATCATACAATGCTATGCACCTACAAATAATGCAGAGGAAGAGAAAAAGGAGGATTTCTACAGACAACTTCAATCAACACTGGACAAGATCTCAGTTGGCGATATCAAACTCCTAATGGGCGACATGAATGCCAAACTGGGAGAGGACAACACAGGAAGAGAACTAACCATGGGTCGAGATGCGCTAGGTGAAATGAACGAGAATGGAGAATTGTTTGCAGAATTCTGTGCATTCAACGATTTGGTAATTGGAGGCAGTGTGTTCAAGCACAAGGATATCCACAAAGCGACATGGATTTCACCAGATGGACACACTAAAAATCAGATCGACTTTATCTCAATCTCAAGAAAATAGAGACGCAGTATACTGAACACAAGGTCAAGAAGAGGAGCAGATGTAGGTTCACACCACTCACTGTCTAGTGCAAGGAACCTTCCAAATCAAGTTAAAAGCCTTCAAGGAAGCTGGTGATAGACCTCAATTCAAGTACAACACTCGGAAACTGAAGGATGAAACTACAAAGGAGATCTTCAAGGCAGCCATCAAGACAAAATGGGAGATATCGAGGAACATCCCTGAAGAAACCTGTGTGGAAGAACACTGGAAGTCTGTGAAAGCTACATGGAAAGAAACCTGCACAACAGTATTAGGAAGGAAGAAGAAAGAAGACAAGGAATGGATCTCAACGGATACATGGAAGCTGATAGAGGAGAGGAGGATGGTGAAGCAGAAGATAAACCGATGCAGTTGAAGGATGAACAACGAGAAGAGGAACTGAGTACAATGTATAAAACACTACATGGACAAAGAAGTGAAGAAGAGTGCACGCAAAGAAAAGACACTTCTACAACACACTGGCAAGTGAAGCAGAACAGGCTGCAGGTAGGAGAGACCTGACAACATTGTATCAAATAACCAGGTTGCTATCCGGGAAGAGATCAACACAGATGAAACCAATGAAAGACAGTGAAGGAAATCTAGTTACAAAAGAAGAGAAACAAAGGAAACGATGAGCCGACCACTTCAAGAAGCTCTTGAATCGACCACCACCTGCACTTCGTCCAGAAATACCACCTACAGCCGCTGAACTACAAGTGAACATAAATCCTCCAACAAAAATGGAAGTCCTGAACGCCATAAAGCTACTGAAGTGCGGGAAAGCAGCAGGACTAGATGGAATCCTGCCAGAAGCACTGAGAACAGATGCAGAGACAACAGCGGACATGCTCGCACCACTATTGCAGAAAGTCTGGAAGGAAGAGAAGGTACCTGGCGATTGGAAGAAGGGTTACCCTGTCAAACTGCCGAAGAAGGGAGACCTAAGTGTCTGCAAATACTTGCTCGAAATCACTCTCCTGTCCACCCCAAGCAAAATATTATGCCGCATCATCCTAGAGAGGCTAAAGGATGCGCTGGATTCAAAACTACGACCGGAACAGGCTGGCTTCAGGAAGTACAAATCATGTGCGGACCAAATTGCAACGCTTCGCATCATCATAGAACAGAGTATAGAATGGCAGTCAACTCTCTACCTCAACTTCCTCGACTTTGAGAAGGCCTTTGACAGCGTCGACCGAGAGGTAATTTGGAAACCGCTTCAATACTACGGAATACCACAAACATTTATCAGCCTCATTCAACAACTATATGAAGACGCCACATGCCAAGTAGTTCACAATGGGAAGCTCAGTGATGCTTTTGAAGTGAAGACAGGAGTGAAACAAGGTTGCCTACTATCACCCATGATATTCCTGATTGTGGTCGACTGGATCATGCAACAAACAGTGGGGAGTGAGAAGAGGGAGATACACTGGACCGCGGAAAAGAACCTAGAAGACTTGGATTTCGCCGATGACTTGTGTCTGATGTCACATAAACTTGAAGATCTACAGGCGAAAACTAACAAGTTGATAGAAGAGGCAGGACAGGGCTGCGAAGACGGGACTTGAAGTGAATTTAGAGAAGACAGAGGTGATGAAGATACCCAACCAAAAACTTTAGCAGCAACAACAAGCTCCAATCACCATGAACGGGAGAACCTTAAAGGAAGTAGCCTCCTCACCTATCTAGGTAGCAGTGTTTCAACTACAAGCGGCACAGGCACAGACGAGGATGTCAAAGTCAGAATCAGAAAAGCAAGACAGGCGTTCATTAGTCTGAAATCAGTGTGGAGATCTTCTGCACTCAGCATGTGGAAGAAGATCTGGATTTTCAACACCAACGTCAAGTCATTTTCCATATCTTAGTAGATTTTTATCAGACTTCATCTATTTATGCTCTAATACACTTTTGCCTACTTTTGTGTCATTCATTTTGGATCCACCACTTTTTGGTATCCAGCTATTAATTGTGGCAACTTGTACTGATGCGTTTGAATATCAGGCTCGACACTGATCTGTCTATCATATCCATATTCCTGTCATTGTTCAAGTTTTAATTACTCCTTCTCTGCCCTACTTTCACAACCTTGCAGTAACATCTATAATAACTTCATAGAGTGAAGTGGACAATAAGTTTCTCATTTTACACTAAAGTGCTAGCTTCCGGCGTAATTTTACTGTTCTTTTATACTTTGTCTGCTGAAAATTATTTGCTTTCTCACTGGCGCAAATCGCATCCAAATGATAAAGCCTCATGATTTACTCCTTCCGATACCAAGGACATTTCAGATAAACAGAATCCCGGCTTTATAAAGCTAGTGTGTAATATTCATGTAGCACTGATGGTAGTGCTTGTGAAGACCTAAGTACTTCATGTTGGCTGGATTGCTAGGACAGTGATATTCACTGGATTAATTATACTACATGTTACTAGTGAGTGCTTTTTTCTCCACAATTCTTATGTCAGACTTTTTGAATACTTGATAGACACATTTCAGTGACCCTATCTGTGTAATAGTAGCCGTTTCGGATTTCTTCTAACTTAAATATGGTTGATACAAACTGATATGAACTCACTTTGACTGGAGCGGAATGAGCCCTATGTCCCGAATAATCCTAACTGACAGGCGTAACATAAAAACAAGGAGATCGGGAAAATAAGTTCCAGAATTTGATGGGTAGTTAATTGCATTAGTCTATATCTAATACAAATAAACGAAATGGGTTTCAATAGAAATTTAGTATCCGTGCCCAAAATATTTTCAGAAACATTTGAATAAAGTTATATGGGGTGGATGACGGTATCAGTTTGTATGTTTCACCGCTTATTTGTCCGTTTCGGATGAACCTTCATATTTTGTGAATATTTTATTTCCTGTGGAGATGACCTTGTGGTTGTCTTCTAAGAGTCCTGTGGCTACTATTTTATTTTTGACTTGAATAATCAACTACGAAAATTTCTCTCTTATAACAGAAAATATTCTGTCTAACTTTATAATTCACAATTTACGCACTCGACTTGCTAAAATTCTAGTTGATTTGTTCACCTCAAGGAAACAATATCGATCAAGCTTTTTCTTTGTCTAAAAACCATATAGTAATAATTATAAGACTAGCAATAATAATTTAGGTGTTAAACTTAGGTACTGTGGTAGTTTGTAATTCCATTTTAGTCTATTTATTAGAAATGTCACAGTGAGATAGTATCATTTACTGAATGAGGTTTCGGACAATTTATTGTCCATTATCATATAACTTCAGACCTGATGGATGAATGGATTAATGATGGATGTTAGCCATCATCTACCACTATTATCAAATTTTAAAAATACCGAAACTATCGAAGCATGCGCACAAGAGCCCATATGCCGATATTGGACGATCAATTTGAAGCAACCAACGACTGAGATGAATAAGCTATAACATAAAACACTGTACTGCACCCATCGTAAGAGGAGCGGCTGTTGTGACTCAGTGGCCTAGGGGATAACGCTCTGGGTTTGAAGCGACTGATCCTGGGTTAGAATTTTAGTGGGAATAACGTCACCCACTAGGAGGAATGTGCATCGAGCTAACGAGTCCATAATAGAATGAAACCCGCTTCTTGGAGTCCACTGTTGGCTACTATCCATTATTAATGTCAAATTGTCTAACTTACTTTGACTACACTTAGTTTCTTGGTCAATATCATCAGGATATACGGCAATTCATTTTAATTGTTCGTAGTAATAAATGTTTATCTTCTTTTCTAACACTTACTTTTATTGAAAGCAAAAGAAGTTATAGCAAAGATAATCATCTTTCCGACGACTCATTTTCCAAGCTGTACATTCACCAATCTAAAAGTAAAAAGACAGAATGTTCCGGATAGGTTTCCAGTCAAAGGTCAGACTTAACCGATAAATGTATAGAAGAAGTGAAATGGTATTACGTAAAACAAGACACGGTCTCAATAGTTTTCATACGATACATTCGACAGTAAGATTCCCCATGTGATAAAAATAAATAAAATCTAAGAATATAAAATAAATGCAGGTGCAAAGTATCTGCTTAAGCCCACGGTAAAGAGAGTATTCGTTCACGTTTCTTTTTGAATATACAACTGAAGTTTGAAATTGTGAACACCTCGTGGTCTTTTAACATCTGAATCCTCTGGAAATCTTACTGAAAGTTCTTTACAAAGATTAACCAAACCGTTCAAAAGGGTGAAGATTAGACAGTTATGTATAACTGAAGCCTTGGCGATTCACAGCTTCATACTTCAATTGTATATTCCTAAAGAAACGTGTGCAAACACCCTCTTTGCCATGGCTTTAATCACATACTCTACACCTTTTTATGTTGCATTTTGTATGTTATTATTTTATTTTATAACATGTCTACTTATTTGTTTTCACAAGATGCCAAACCTTATTCTTCATTCCATTTTATTAAAACTATTGGGACCGTTTACTTCGTTAAGTAATATCATTTCAATCCTTCTATACGTTTATTGATTAGGTCTAACCTTTGGCCGAAAACTTGACTGGAATTCTCTACTACTTTACCTATATATTTATGAGCGTATGGCTGTGAAAATGAGTCATTGAGATAATAATTATCTTCGCTGTAACTTCATTTTGCTTTACGGTGACCAAATGGGGAATTTTTGATTATTTATTTTTGTCTTTGGTGAACTTTTGTCATCTGATTTACGCGAACCCGTCATTATCTGAGGTGGAAGAAAGCACAGAGTTGTGGATTCAAGAAATGTCATCAATCCATAAAGTCTCTAACTGCTTCTCTGAGTCATATAGGCTGCCTAGTTGGAGTCGTTATCATCTTTGAAATTTGGAACATCATTCATTTATGCTGTCTGTTCTCACACCTTTTCTAATTTTCTTCCCCTTTGTACGATTTTGTCAAAAGGTTAAACTTGAAGTGATATAGTTCTGTGCAAGGTTCTAAATTGATTAATCGATCACGTTGTACTTTTTTTTTGTTAGACGTAACAATGTTATATGTAGAAAAGTGAAAACTACACTAGTGATCTACTGCTCATCTTTTTGACTGATGTACATTAAGATTTGGCAACTTTCATAAGTAGAGTGTGATGATACAATTTCCACTCGGTTCATATATATATATATATATATATATATATATATATATATATATATATATTATTATTATTATTATTATATTATTATTATTATTATTATTAGTCCCTTGGGTTCCTAGTGGAACATAGGGCTTCAGTAGCACGCCTCCAGTGACCTCTGTTCTCTGAGATCTTTTGAACCTGGTTCCACGACAGCCCAGGAGCTCTCATTTCCTCCTCGCATGACCTCCTCCATGTCACCCTCGGACGTCCAACTCGTCGCTTCCCATGGGGATTCCACTCGAGGGCCTGACGCGTGATGTCCTCAGTCGGCCTTCTCAGTGCATGGCCAATCCATCTCCACTTCTTCCTGCATATTTGTTGCGTGATAGCTTCTTGGTTGGTTCGTTCCCAGAGTTCCTTGTTGCTTATTTTTTCTGGCCATCTGATCTTCAGCAGCGAGCGTAAGCAGTTGTTGATGAATGTCTGTAGTTTATTGGAAATCCCTTTCGTGACGCGCCAAGTCTCTGAGCCATACAAGAGCACTGACTTGACGTTGGTGTTGAAAATCCGTATCTTGTTCCGCATGCTGAGTGCAGAAGATCTCCACACTGGTTTCAGGCTAATGAACGCCTGTCTTGCTTTTCCGATTCTGACTTTGACGTCCTCGTCCGTCCCGCCTGTAGTTGAAACAGTGCTTCCTAGATAAGTGAAGGAGGTTACTTCCTTCAAGTTTCTCCCGTTGACGGTGATTGGAGTTTGTTGTTGTTGTTGATGGTGGTGGTGCGGTATCTTCATCACTTCTGTCTTCTCTATATTCACCTGAAGTCCCGTCTTAGCTGCCTCCTCTGTCAACTTGTTAGTTTTTGCCTGCAGATCTTCAAGTTTATGTGACATTAGGCATAAGTCATCGGCGAAATCCAAGTCTTCTAGGTTCTTTTCCGTCGTCCAGTGTATCCCCCTCTTCTCGCTGCCTACTGTTTGCTGCATGATCCAGTCCACCACAATAAGGAATATCATGGGGGATAGTAGGCAACCTTGTTTCACTCCTGTCTTCACTTCAAAGGCATCACTGAGCTTCCCATTGTGGATTACTTGGCATGTGGCATCTTCATATAGTTGTTGAATGAGGCGGATAAAGGTTTGCGGTACTCCGTAGTATTGAAGCAGTTTCCAAATTACTTCTCGGTCGACGCTGTCGAAGGATATATATATATATATATATATATATATATATATATATATATATATATATATATATATCCAGCCTTATTATAATACTACCAAATGATGTTCATGTGGGATTCCTTCTGAGATCCAGGTGAACAGTTATACTGACTGGAAGAGCATAGATTACGGCACAACAGATGAAATCAAAATCATCTGTTAGAATGGAGAAGGAAAAAATGGAATAGGGAGATAAATGCAGTTAGATTAAGGCAGTCTCCAGTATTGAACAGCAAGAGGAACACAGAATGTACATCTGCAATTGTGATCAGTTTTGAGTCGTTTTAACTTATATATTTAAACAACAATATGTGTCGTCAATTAAAAAGCCTTCAGCGTACATGTTGCTTGAAATAGTAATTGGTAATTACTTTGACGAGTGACATGTTCCTTTCAGTTGTTAGGTGAGAACGACTAATGATATATACTGCTGAAATGCACAAGTAGTTAGAAATCATTCACTTTCGACTGTAGATTTCGTTAGCCAGATCACAGTTATCTAATCACTAGATGACTGTTCTGCTGGTTTTGCAGCCGAGCTCATCAGTGGTCTACATGGGCAAATCAATTAACACAGAAGAAGTCAAATTGTCCACGTCATCTGAATCTGGCGGTTTTCAGCGGAAACTCTGTTGACACCATAGTTGAATTGCTGAAAAACTACTAAATCGTGAGAAATGTCACTGCGTCGCGCAATTAGTAAATAAGTTGAAAACTAGTCATGCTAACAGAGCTATTAATGTTAGAAATTTCATTCTAGGAAGCTTCACTGACCTATTCACCTTTACATAAAATTCTACTCCCAGTCTCAGTATCTATCAATAGCTGTTCAAATATTGTAGCTTTTTTGTGCTGTCTATTTTGAACAGATTCATCTGGCATATATCTCAGATGTGAGTTCATCGTTTTGATGCGCAAGAAGTAAAGAACAAGCTGGAACGAAATTTAGTATAAATTGATAAATACTAACTTATATTTAGCATTCCTGCTGACGCTTCATCGGTGATTAGCTGCTAATCAAGGAAATGTAGCTGTCTCAACAGATGAAGTGACTAAAAACGATTAACATCTTGACTATCTGTCATCATACCAACAATGAAAATTCAAGCATTCTCGTTAAATTCTCATCGTCTTTACCTTGGAATGCAATATCTCATGCTAAGAATTATACCTATCCATTAAGTGGTCACATGGCCTCGTATACTGACAGATATATGTGAATTGAGTTGATTTTATATTGAAGTTGTGCAAGCATTCATTTCATAGGTTTTAAATAATGGATAATAAGATTAGCAGGTAAAGGGGTTATCAAACACAATTACACTATAACTAAAAATAAAAATAAGTAGTAACTATGGCATACTGAATGGACCTAAAGGTCACTCTAGTAGCCGTTTCGGTAATCTCTCTGGAAAGAGGTTTCTTCTTTCTAAATAAAGACACTTATTCGTTATCTCAGCGGTTGGTAAAGACAGACAAAATTAATGTAGAACCTCGCACAAAAGTGCATCCATTCAAATCACCACACTTCACAACTACATACAAAGAAAAAGTGGAGAGAAAAAAATACTGGTATGAATAGAAAAAATAAAGATTAGCAAAAGTATTCAAGCATTAGAAAACGTCAAGGGGTGAATACACCTGCGTCATTGTGATCGATTTTCAGCGATGTCACCAAGAGTCCTCAACTGATTCCTATCACTTCGTGGACTGCAGCCGGGTAGCTTGTACGTCTCTTCATGGCTAAGACCAGTTGTCAGAGACTTCATTGACTGGGGCCATGTCTTGGTGTGGTCATCCTGAACCCTCTTTTAATGTAATTCGACTTCCCCTAACACTGCACGTCAAGGTAAGCAGTGTCTCGGAATGCGCATCACATCTCCAAGATACACTTAAAGTCACTCTGGATGTTATGTCTAACGAAATAGAAACACAAAAAGCATAACATTTCAATAAAAAAAGAAAAATGTCAAAGTAGATCAAAACATAATGTGTACAAGTTAGATGAGTCATTATGTGCCTGAATTCTGTGACTATCATATCTTTGAATGGCCATGGAACAACAAGAGAATTTATAAGATGTCTTTGCTCAATAAGCTCAAGTTTGGTGATTTTAATCGCTATAGCATCAGAAGTTTGAAAAGCTAAACTGTTACCGTTTGAGGATATTTATTACATTTATTGTGGATTACTGAAAAGATTGACCTAGTGCCTGCATTGCGACCAGTTTTAGTTTAACCACTGTGAGCAGAACTTGTAATGTTTACCCTGACCGTACTGAGAAAGAGTTTTCATAGTGAGTCTCGAATAGCTGACTTCACGTACGCAAACTGATATCGACAGATGAGATATCCAATCTTACAGATATGGCAGTTTGTAGCATAGTTAAAACCTGCTCCGCATTCCCTTATTTCCAACCATCACTCTTATGATGTAAACCTGTTAATTAGACAAGACTGAAGTTGTCTAGCAGATAGCTGTGACTGCATGAGACGAAATCGATAGTTCAGTTACCTAGGGAGTCATAGGTCAACAACGAAACAGTTTCTTGTTTCACAGAAAAAAGTAGTTGTATATACTTGTGTCTTCTCATAGTAGAATATTGGCAGTGAATTTTGTAGAAGTATCTTGTGTCATGTGTGCATGTGTGTATTCGACACTTTACCACATCTTTGGCTAATTCACCTAGACAAGCATATGCAATGAAACAGGGAATATGACCTTCGGGAATATTGCAGTCGTAAGACCATTCATTTACTGCAACCAATCTGTTTCACTTGGGGTATAAATTTATACCATGCCCTAAAGGTAACCGGCGAAAAGAGAAAGAACCATGCTTATTTGGACACAAAAATTACGCTTTCATATTTCTAGTCAAATTAGAATGCCTTCAGTTGTTCAGTTATTCAAGGTCATACTGGATTTCACTCAAGGATAGTACGGCCTTAGAACGCTACTGTCGTTTTTACGCTAAGTAATAATGACTGACTGTGTGGGTGTTCTGATCGAGTTTTTTTTTAAGAGCTGGCGGAGATATCAACTGACAACTGGTGAGACCATCCTATTTCATATGATACCTGGGTCGAAAATGTAGATTTATCTCACAAAATACAATAGAAAGTATGCTTGGAAAAGTTTATATTTTACACACTTCTCTAAGCAATCAAATTATGAAACTGGCTTGGTGGTAAAATATTCATGTGAATTGGAGATCGTGTTTACCAGTGTAGATAGTGGTGTGAAGTTCAAGCTTGAATTAAAACAGTGAAAGCAAAAATTAACTTTTTCGAGAGCATGCAAACATTATCGCATTTTTTGCTTCTGAATTCATGATTTTACAAAATAAATTGCTTATGACGGATTTATTTGTTTTTACTTTCAGTGGAAATTACAGCTTCCTTTAAACAAATGATATCACTCAATAAATGTTTAATCCGAACCTAAAAATAACTTGATAAATTCTTCACTTTGTGATAGATGCAGTGAATAACAATAAAGGAATCAATATATGTTAGAAATCAATGGGGCTTAGAAATAATCGTATATAATATATATATATATATATATATATATATATATATATATATATATATATATATATATATATATATATATATATATGACAAATGTGTATAGCAATCAATCAATCAGTATCAAAGGCCATTCCTATAAACGTGTACGTAAATGCACTCAGTAAATATGGGGTCTAACAAACTCAGTAAATCATTTTCATCTGAATTTATGAGTTAAATTTTTTTAACAAAAAAGAAATTGTACTTTCACTTCAAGTTGATGTGCGCAAGATTGGTGTGTGTTATTTAATTTTACTCAAAAGTAGCTGCGCCAAACGAGTTAAATTAACTGAAGAACTCAGGGAGAACTTGATGTTTGTTTGCGCAGCGTTTGAAATTCTTGAACGCTGTCGAAGGACAACTTTAAAGGCCACTCTAGCAACTATCGAAATAACCAATTGGGTTTCTTCATTTCGTCTGAAAAGGAGATATTCATAAAATGAAGAAGTCTAATTGGTTATTTCAATTGTTGCTAGGGTGACCTTTGAAGTCACCCCTGTTGGATCAGTGGCTTTAAAGGTCACTCTAGCAACAACTGAAGTAACCAGTCAGACTACTCTATTTCATGAAAATCTGTCTTTCCAACCGAAATGAAGAAACCTAACTGGTTATTTCGATCGTTCCCAGGGCGGGCTTTAAATTCGTCCCTCCGTGATCGTTTTCATGTTTGAGTAACAGGTAAATTATTGTGTATGTTTTCAGCATTTTTAATCAGGCAGGCATATTTTCAAATTACTTCCCATTTTTTTAAAGAATGTTGGTCCCTCTTTCTTTGAAAAAATTTTAAAATTTTTATTCCAGGTGATTGTGCATACATTCACATCTATCTCTGTGGTCATTCACTTAAATTCATCTCAACCTTTTAACTTGAGTAGTAACGCTGTGTGATTGATTCTTCCTAGATATGCCATCAAGTATGTAGCTAACAGTGGTTACCGTTATACCTGCACACTTTTCCATGTTTCATTGATTAAGGACAATGTATGGATAAGGTGGCATTATTCACTTCTTCCCCATGGGTACATCGATAAATAGACTTTGATCACTTATGAAGAATCGGTAACTGAATCTTTATTTATTCGGTGACTCATTCTTGAAAGTGAATATCTGTTCAATGTTTACTAATCAGGTGACTGTAATTTCTTTTCTTGTAGCTAATACCTCCAAAGATAACGTTTTTAATCCAATCCAATCTTGTTTGACTAACTTGTTCTTTGTGATGTTCTAATGGCGCTAACAGGGACAAACCAATAGAAGAGAAAAACCAAAACATCATGCGGTATCATGTTGAAATTTTGGTAAATGATCTAATCTGACCTTCGTGTAAGATAAAAATTTCATCATCGATTCCTTCAAAAGTAGTTCCTGATATATCAGCCAATAAATGACAAGGAATTCATCTAGAATGACAATTAACTCTTCGCCTAAAAACATTGCTGACCTGCAGTATCATCTATACCCAATCCTCCGGCTTAGATGATAATTCCGAAAGTCATTGTCTGTCAAGTTCCTGGAATAAAAATATCTACACTTCAAATGTGATACTATACACTTGAAGTATATAAGTTCTCAGTTTATCTATTCATCAGTGCCCAAAGATATTTATCAAAAATTGGAACTGAGAAATTCATTTTAATGTTCAACTTGACTTTTAGTTCTGCATGAGGCATATATATGTATGGGCGGGTTGCTTTGATTTTAGGCTGCTAATCATTTTCCACAACACATATTACATAAAGTCGTTTCTTTTTGAACTTGGTCCAATCATTCAAATTTCAGCAAATGGTAGCACCCGCATTTTGAAAATGTTTTCAACTCATCGTTTCATGAGTTAGGGTTAGGGTTAGGATAACAATGGAACCCTAAGTGTATCAGAATGGGGCAAATAACTATCACTGAAATAGTTAACTGCAACTGAAAACTTTCGTGCGAGCTGAATGAACCTTCATGACGAAAATAAAATATACTCTTCTATTCGTCCGCCTCCCTGCAATAATGTTCGTCTTGGTTAGACGATAGTCTAGCTACTACTGGTTGTTACATCATACTGTTCATATTACTGCCATTACTATTATCCTATATCAAGATTAGAATAGATATACAGTAAGAGGCTTAATTTTCGGGCTTTGTACTACGTTTATCAATCCTATCTCAGTATCACACACTATAAACATTGTCAGACTAACATGCTCGTCGCGATATTTGAATGTCTTGGTTTGATCCCTTGGACAGTTGTTGGCGTGCACTGCTAAGGGATCCTAAAATTAAATGAAGAAGCTGTCCATCACTTTCAGCCTTTCAATGGTTATCTGACAGATTTTTCTACATAATGAAGTCAATCAATTTTCCATACGCTTCGAAATTCAGATATAATGAGTCGATTCTAAAGTGACCATGTGCAACATCTGTTAGGTAGTAAAATGAATCCAATTATTTCTGAAAACCCGCCTAATTAACTAGTTTACTAGTTGCTAGCCGATCATTCTAAGCCAGAGTAAAGAGGGAAGGGTGGGCATAACACTAGCAACCCTACCCCGCAAAACCAATCCAACCACTACAGAAACTTCAAAGCACAGACAAAATATAAAAACAAGCTTATTCCTCGCTGGAATTGGGGGGGGGGGAAGAAATGACGCCGTTTGCTGAAAGCCTTCAGTAAGCCGATTGGCCTATGTGTCTTCGATCTCTCAATGGAAGTGGAAGTAAAAATGGGGACATGGAATGTCCACACCATGTTTGAAGCTGGATAGCAAGGCTGGTCAGATTGAAAAACAGATGAGAAGGTACAGCATAGAAGTGCTAAACTGGGAATCTGCGAGTAATAGGCACATGGAATGGAAGTGGACTCTCCAAACTGTCAACTGCAGAGTCAATAATTGACTCCGATATTCTCACCCAGATGACAACCACGAGCACATTGGGTTTTGAAGTGGCTATCATGATGTCCCCAAGAGCATTGAAGTCTCTTTCTCATACAGTGGGATCCAATCTCCTCCTCCAGGGTCATGATAGCAAGATTCAACTCAAAGAAAAAGAAAGTCACAATCATACAGTGCAATGCTTCGCTACGCACCTACAAGGAATGCACATCAAGAGATCAGTACTGGACAAGACCCCACTCTAGTTGGTGACATCAAAATTCATTCTGATTAGTGAGGTGACATGAATGCCAAACTGGGAGTGGAAAACACAGGAAGAAAACTGATCATGAGTCGAGAAGCACTTGTTTAAGAAATGAACGAGAATGGAGAACTGTTTGCAGACTTTTGCGCATTCAACGACTTGGTGATTGGAGGCAGTGTGTGCAAACACAAGGATATTGACAAAGTGATATGGATTTGATTTCACCAGATGAATACACTAAAAATCAGATCGACTTCATCTCATTATGAAGAAAGTGGAGACGCAGCCTACTGAACACAAGATCAGATGAAAAAGGTCAGCAGATGTAGGTGGTTCACACCACTCACTGTCTAGTGCAAGGAACCTTCAAAATCAAGTTGAAAGCCTTCAGAGAAGTTGGTGATGCGACACAGTTCAAGTTCACTGGATAAAGAAGTGAAGAAGAGTGCGCGCTAAGACAAAAGACACTTCTATGACACACTGACAAGTGAAGCAGAACACGTTGGAGGTAGGAGAGACAGAGACCTGACAACACTATATCAAATGACCAAAATACTATCTGTGGAGAGATCAACACAGATGAAACCGACGAAAGATAGTGAAGGGAACCTAGTTACCGCCAAAGAGGAGAAACCAAGAAAACGATGAGCTGACCACATCAAAAAAACTCTTGAATCGACCACCATCATCACCTGCAACTCGTCCAGAAATACCACCGTCAGCCCAGTCACAGAATTACCCGTGAACGCAAGCCCTCCGACAAGAGCAGAAGTGAAGTCCTGAACGCCACAGAGTTGCCAAAATCCGAGAAAGCAACAGGAACAGATGGAATTCCTCCAGGAGCACTGAAAAACAGACGCAGAGACAACTGCGGACATACCTACACCACTACTACAGAAGGTTTGGGAGGAAGGAAGGAAAAGTACCTGTCGATTGATTGGAAGAAGGGCTACCTTGTCAAACTGCCAAAGAAGGGTGGATTGCCTAAGTCTTTGCAAGAACTAGAGCGGAATCATGCTCCACTCCTGTCCACCCCAAGCAAGCAAAATATGAAGCCGCATCATCCTGGAGAGATTGAAAAATGCTCTGGATTCAACTGGATTACGACCGGAACAGTCTGGCTGGCTGGCTAACTGGATGACTGGCTTCAGGAAGAACAAATCATGTGCGGATCAAATTGTAACGTGACGCTACGCATCATCATAGAACAGAACATAGAATGGTAGTCAACTCAACTCAATCTCAACTTCATCGATTTTGAAAAGGCCTCTGACAGCGTCGACCGAGAAGTAATTTGGCAGGCGGCTGCTGCTGCTTCAAAACTACGCTTTTAGTCCCACAAACCTTTATCAACCTCATTCAACACTTACATGCTATGTGATGCTACATGCAAAGGCCAAGCGATTGACAACGGAAAGATCAGTGACGCCTTTGAAGTGAAGACAGGAGTAAGACAAGTTTGCCTACTATCACCCATGATCTTCCTGATTGTGGTCGACTGGACTGGAATGGGTCATGCAATAGACAACTGTGAGGAGCGAGAAGATCGGCATACTCTGTCTGGACCGATATGATGAAAATAGCCTAGAAGGAGATTTGGATTTCGCCACCGATGATGATTTGTGTCTAATGTCTTGTGACACAAACTCGAAGATCTACAGGCAAAAGCTAACAAATTAACAGAAGAGGCAGGGCAGCGGAAACGGGACTTCAAGTGAATGTAAAGAAGATGGGGGTGATGAAAATACTTAACCAACATCAGCATCAGCAATCATCGTGAACGGGAGAAAACTGACGGAAGTTGTTTCTTTCACTTAACTACCTCCCTCCCTCCCTCCCTCCCTACCTACCTACCTACCTACCTACCTACCTAGCCAGCATCGTTTCAACTACAGGTGGCACAGGCATAGATCAGGATGTCAAATCCAGCAAGGGTCGGAAAGACAGCAAGGTAAGCCTTCATTAACCTGAAACCAGTGTGGAGATCTACTGCACTGCTCTGCGCTCAGCATAAAGCGTGAACAGCATGCGGATTTTCAACACTAATGTCAGTTAAGTGAGTCAGTGCTTCTATGTGATGGTTGAGAGACTTGGTGCGCTACGAAAAGCATTTCCAACAAACTACAGGCATTCATCAACAGCTGCCTACGCTGGCTCAATACTGAAGATCAGATGGATTGCCAGAATAATAAGAACAAGGAACTCTGGCTAGCTGTCAACGAACCAACCAAGAACCTATCACCCAACAATAATGCAGAAGAAAGTATATATGGATTGAGCATGCACTGAGAAGGCCGACTGGGGACATCACGCGCCAGGCTAGGCCTTCGAGTGGAATCCAAATTGGAAACGACGAGTTGGGGTTTCGAGTGGTGAATGACATGGAGGAGATGATGTGGGGAAGAAATGAAAGCTTGTGGGCTATCGTGGAGCCAGGTTGAAAAGACTGCAGAGAAGAGAGTAAAATGGATACATGCTACTGGGGCCTTATGTTCCACTAGGAACCCAAGGGACAAATAATAATAATAATGATAATTTCTAGTGATGACAGAACTAAAGATGCATATTGCACAAAATACACAGCGATCTTTCGTCGGGTTGACAAGGATACATCCTGTAAGAATACAGGTCAACATAGATGTGAAGTGATCACAGCCAAACTAAAGAGATAAACCTGTTTAGACTGTCGATGGTTGACTGTTGATAGATGTTGGAGACTCAACAACTTTCTTAATGACATATTAGAAGTGTTGATATGCTGAACAATGATGCAGTCTAATTTACTTGATGACGTCTTGATCACTAATTATTGTTCATAATCATATCAGTATAATTACACAACATTTGATATCTGATTTTTATAGTTCTACCACCCAGTACTCTTCGTTTTTATTGGTAGTGGAATTTTTCAAATCTCTGGTATGGATATTGCGTCATTTTTATTACATGTGTTGGATGTTGAGTCGATGAAGAAAGATTCAGTAATCAATGTCTCTCTCTCTTTACTGGACTTAAGTACGGTGGTTTTATCCCACCCTATTATGTGGTTGTGTTTTGTTAATACATACATTGCAATAGCCGAGTTTCTTTTTAGATTATTGATCTTATTCGGGTCTGTCATTCTACATTTAGTTAAATTCCCATGTTTCGCTAATCTCACTGACTCCGACCGGCTGGCTTGACCTGTGTACTTGACCTCACAGACATTGAATGGAATTTGATAAATTAGATTATTTTGCTTGATTGGATCTGTCGTATCCTTAAGCCAAAAAAGCTTATCTCGAATTTCTAACGAGAGGCCGTGACATGTGGGGTCAGACAAATGGGCTATATGTAAGGAAAAATACTTACTAATAGCATTATATGATGATCGCACTGTATCTTGAAGAGAAAATTGGAATACTAGATTCTTACTCAGTGACTGAAGGTAGACCTGCCTGCCGCAAGACCAGACAGTCCTATGCCCAACTTTTCACATGGGTGGGAGGGCGTAATGCTAAGAATTCTCAAAGTTAGATGGCAGAGCTGTCAAGTTCTCCCAGGCTTCCGATGATTGTTCTGCTAGTATCAGTCCATGATCAAACTTACCCCGTTATGTATTAGCCTCTGATCCTAATGATTTAGACTGACAGGGCAAAGAGAAAAAAAACAACGAAAACGTAGACGTTACCTTTGTAAAATTTTAGAAATTGGAGGCACTAAGACGATACATAATTGACAGCTTCATCTTTTCGAATACCGAAAACAAGTTTAAGTCTATCAGCAATGCCAACCTCTTTCAAAAGTAAAAGTTGGGATTCTATTTGGTTATTTCTCACCTTAAAAAATCCTATATGTCGACATAATGTTCACTATGAAGGTAGTTCTTGGTGATGGTACTTCCCAACACTTTGGGTCTTTACTATACATATTCTTCGCGATACTTTTGAAGATCAGAAAAAAAATCTCATTCAATTTACTTCATTGCACATGAATATGATCTGCTGGATACCAGTATTGTCTTTGATCGTGTTCTCAAGCTAACTGATTGGGTTTTTTCTGAATGACAATTTTTTGGACGAATATCCCAGACTAGGATGGTGTCGACTGTGTTCGCAGAATGTGGTCGTTGGCATAAGCCCTAACTTTCAAAGGAATTCTGGTATCTTCTGAAACCAAAGTACATTTCTTGAATATAACTGATGCATCTTAGATTATTTTTAGGTTTTTTTTTACTTCAAAGCTCATCACCTTAATTCAACACCAGCAGATAGTTTTAGTTGTTTGGTATTCATACAAGTGTAAAGAGATACTGATAGTGTACTCTACTATGTGATAATCTTTGGTTTCCCTAATTCTTTCGTAGATGGATAACCGAAGCTATAAAATGTGGAGTAAACTGAAAGCAGGTTTATCTGTTTGCTGCATTCACTTGAGTAAAGAAACTTACAGACGAGATAAAACAATATTTTAGAACAAATAAATCTCCTGGATTGAACTTTCCTACCTAGATAAGATCAGTTTTCAAGTTATTTGCTAACTTCACAGTTCACGTCGATATTCGTTGTATTTGAGTATCTTTTATTCGTCAAGCTATGATGCTCAAACATTTCTGTCGGCAACCCACTAGCCAATAAACTATGAAACGGAATTTTTGTTATCTGAATAACTACAAAGCAAGGGAAAATTAGATTTCAACCAGTGATTTTCAGGTTAGAAACTGAATTTCAAGATGACTAATCTAGAGGTAGATACATAAATATTTTTAGAATTCCTATTCCAACTAAATTCCCATTTTTCCCAATGAAATATATAGAATTCGGTCAATATTAGGTCTTTATTCTCTGACCCACATAACTTTTATATTGAGATTTAGACATAAGTGCTTTAATGATGTCTAATAAATCATATGTTAAAGTGAGTAGCGAGCCTGAATACTTACAGACTCACTACCACACACCGGTGACTATCTCATGACCCAACTGAATAAAACCAAATCAGTGAACTACAAGTCTACTGATTGAAGAAACAGATCGTAAGCCAGATTATTAATCAAATGACACAATCACTTATATAAAAAAGCGTAACTGATGTAAAACGAAAAAGCTGTAGCTTGACCATGGAATAAAAAAGTAGTCAGCCAAGGTCAAGTAAGCAGTAGCCAGTAGATTTCTAGCAATAAATGTAAGACTCTATCTCTCATTACTCATGAGTGGAAAATTAACTTTTGTGAATGAAGGTGTTTATCCAGTCTAGATTATTCCTTTCATTATACTAAGCGTTTATCAAATATGCGGGTACCATGTTAAGGAGTATTCATAAAAAATCTGAGTCAAGATACGAACGAATGGCTTCAAGGTTAACAGTTTGGAGTCTTATCTACTGACCTACGATATTTGACAACTGACAAAGTGTAATCTTGCATTCAGTTACTGATGATCTGGCTAATTTTCATCTGAATCAGTAATAACGTGATCACTTGATACGATTATTAACCCATCTACCTCCTCTTCATTATTACGCGGCTTATCAATTAGGCAGCAAAATGCTCTGACTTGCATTGTTTTATTCCACACAATTGTTCCAAATCTTAAATATCTCTCCTAATTTCTAGGACCACTTATCACCCTTGCAACATTATTTTCATAAAATCATACATTTCGTTAGTTTGTAAGCTGTAATAACTACACTTAGCTTTATGCATGGTATTTACGAAGGAATCCAAAATACTGCGTGAGAACAAATGATAAAAAGATAATTGAAGAGAGGGATGTCCTTATTCTAATGATGTACACTACTGCTCCAGTTCTTGATAAAGTGAATTATTCAAAAACACCGCCCCCCCGCTCACTAACCCAATCCAGAAAATATCTGAAGACAATGAATAGCTGCTGCAAATAGTCAACGCCATGACATGCTCGTTTCCATCTCGTATCGAGTCCCTAGTTCTGAATGGTAAGCAGTCTCAAATCGGTAACAAACATATGTCGGACACTCCCCAGTTCTCCAGTTCAATTGAGTTTATGATGAGTACGACTTTGAAATCAATCAGTTCATTACAAACCCCCAATCGAATTCCGAACTAACCACTTTTTCACTATGTGTTACATATTTTTCACTCATGTACTCACTCTCAAAACGCTTACTGATTGTTCGTACATCATTCAGCTGTTCCATGTGTATTGGTATTGTTTTCAGCTGTCTACTTGCAAACTGTTTATAATGAAATTCTACCTTTGTTCAACGTGTTATTGCTATTGAATTTTTTGTCAAGAAAAGTTGATAATGATCAATATGTTTGTTTATTCGCTGTGTGATAGAGGAGGGCACTTAAATCCCAGTTGTAGTCAGTCTTCTAGATTCTGAAACTTTCCATCAATTGGCATTTGTGCTTTAACCTACTTTCAGAACATTGCTAAGAGCTGGATACTGGAAACTGTTGAATTCATGGTATTTATGTAGTCAAATTTCATTTTCAATCCTACAATATATTCATTTGATATTTTTATCGCCTCAGTGTTTTGTTTTCATTTTCGCGTTGCAGATTTGCATGGTTTGAACTCCCTCCAGCTGTCTTTGTTTTGCTTGTGCACGGAGAGCTGGTCTGATTTTCGGTTTACTGGAGAATAACTGTAGGTCATTTGGATGGAGGCAGTTGTCAAGACACCTTGGATCTAGGTTTCGTTCTTCTTAGCACTCATCAGCAAAGCATGTCTGCAACCTCTGGGGATTTGATGTCCCATCTGACATTCAAACCCTCACCACCTAGTTTGCTTTGACCTGCTTTCAGGACTTTCCTCCCAGTTGGCCTGCTGAACTTTTTCAGATTATGGCATGTCGCAAACCATAGAGTCTCTGACTGTTAGTTTAATTGATGTAAACTCCTACATGTTTCTCAGAAATGCTATAAGCCAGTGGTTGGAAGACTGTTATTATCTGGCTAGAGTGGTGATTACAATAACGCTGACTTTTGATTACTTTCGTTGTTCAAAACATTTGATCTGCTTTAAGTTATTTCTTTTCTTCCTTCTCATAAGAACGTTTATTTTTCATGTTTTACCCTGCCTTTCCTGGTGTCACACTTGTTTGTTGAGAAGTTCGGTAACTTTTATAGTGAAAACATTGTACTGGTTTACACGAATGAGTCACAAGTTCGTAAGTGATGTAGCTGCTTCGTAGTAACAACCTAGCAGTGATCGAAGTCTGTCAGTTAGTGCTAAGCTCTAAAGACTAGACAGCTGCATCAGTTACCCATTCGTGTCTAATTCATGTACATCCTCTTATCCGCCAGTGAGTTAGTCATATTCTCAATTGCTTACTGGTTAGTTCTGTAACTTTACAGGGATTTAATCGTTGAGGGAGCACCAGTTTCAGTCGTTTTCGCCGAAAAGCTTTGGTGATAGGTGTCAAAAAAACACGAATCCTAGGTCCAGGGCTTCCTTCCGACTGACTCGCATCATCATTGGACTAATCTGTATGTTGATCTTTTTGTCACTCTGTCTTTCGATGTGAAATTCAGACATCAGACGTAAGGTTTTTTTCAACAGTCATAAGTGCTTTCTTTCTCCAACGATATTTTAGCTAGCTAAGAGTTGACCAATCTAAATGGGTATTCGTAACCTGTCAAGAATCTATGTGGCCTCCATCGTGTGAATTCTCTTCAAATGATAATGAGTTTCCTTTTCAAAATGAGCACTCGATATTTTATGTTAGTGTCTGAACCATCTTCTCCACTTTTTTTCTGTACACTGTCTTATGAAAGCGTTATTGCAGCTTTTCATTACAAACATCCCCTTATCGTCACACGCAGCTATAACTTATTATTTCAACATTATTTCGGTGTTTAATTTGTGTTCTGAAAATAAAGCATTTTGAAAAAGCCGGCCAAAAATAAAATAAGAGTAGAACTACAAATTATCGAAATGTTAATGGAAGGAAGATATTGAATGGTGAGAGCGAATTCCTCATTATTCCTGTAATTTCTATTGATCAGATCGGTCACTATAATGTCAGTGACTAAAACATTCTTCACCTGTTCAATCAACATTATTAGGATAATGAAGACAGTAAGAGATTTTTCATAGGATTGGTAGCAGAAAAATTTAAAGGATTTTCAGTCAATTCGTCTCATAATCTGAAATAAGCTGGAGGATGATATAAGCCTAAGGAGGCCAGAACAATTGATTCTTTGTATTTGAGGATTTGCCTTGATTCTCATTAAGTGGTTTGATGATAACTTGTTTACCAACGAACCTTTGGGTCAGACGCTTCATCCTGTTTAGGATAGATGTTGTGCTTTACAAAGGATTCTAAATCTTACGGGAAAAAATTACCCATTGCTAAGCAGTTTTAAATGGCTCTCAAACTGATATAAGTCTGTTACACAGACCATCTGTAAGTTCACCTATGTCTTACGAAATTCGTAAGGGAATAATCATTCACTACTTAACAGTGGTTGTCTTTAAGATGACTTTGTCGCATTTCTACTTGCGAAGATCTGAACTGTAGAGTTGACTATAAGGGTAATGGAGATGAATACCCATTACATTCACGTTATGCTACCAATTAACTGCTGTTCACAGACATGAGTTATTGCATTTTAAACCAATAATTAATTAGTGGATGACAAAATCAGCATAAGATTTGAATGCTCGAAGTTTCCTTTTATGTACGGCTGAGGATACTCCCTACCGATGAGTTTTAGGTTAAAGAGGAATAGCGCCTCAGTGATTGCTGATTTCTAATAGTTCCTGATTTGATATTACTCCTTGGTGAGAATATTTGTCTTTCAAATATTAACAGACAGAAACGGTTCGCGCTACTGACCCATAAAATGTGTTATTATTTTATCGAAGTAAAAAAAATAGAAATCTCAGATAAGCATTATCAGCCATACAATCTTATTCATTTTAAAATTCATATAACCTAACTATTTTGTATGACAGTTGTGTAGCTCAGTTCAAGAGCTTCTTACTGTCTCCTCAATCACTTCCATAAGAGGCATGTAGCAAAATAATTATCTGTTCAGTGAAATGATTTACCTTTTATTATCTCGATTTCTATGTGTATAATGGGTCACTTGATATTCATGAATCATGTCGCTATGTATGTATATTATATTTTTTGTGTGTAACTCAGATCACACTGAATACATGGTTGAGGACCGTTATTCTTTACCCAAGAGTTTACGGTGAGAGGTGAAAAAAAGCGGGCGTCTTTAAAGGCCATCATAGCAACGATCAAAATAACCAATTAGGTTTCTTCATTTTATACTGGGTGATGATTAGATAGACAGATTTTCAAAAAATATAAAAGTCCAATTGGTTATTTGAGTTCTTGCTAGAGTGGCCTTTATAGTCACTCATTTTTACGACTGTTGAAGAGGAGTGACTTTAAAGGTCACCCTAGTGACTGCTGAGATAACCAATTAGGCTTCTATATTTTATGATAAACCACCTTACTAGACGGGATCCCGAAATCTGATTGGTTGTTTCCACAGTTGCTAGGGTGGCCCTTAAAGTCGCCCAGATTTTACGAAAGATTACCTTTCCGGCCGGAACGCTGAAACGTGCTTGGTTAACTCGGAAGTTGTCAGGGTGGTCTTTAAAGTCATTCGGAAAACCTGGCAATTTCTGAGGTGACCGATTGGCTTTTTATATTGAATGAAGAAGCCACTACTGCAGCCAAAGTAGGGAAAGCGATTGGTTATTTCAGCAGTTATTAGAGTGACCTGTGAATTAGCTCTTGAAAGTTACATACTTTTCATTTGTC
This sequence comes from Heterobilharzia americana, assembly GCA_944470555.2. NCBI lineage: Eukaryota > Metazoa > Platyhelminthes > Trematoda > Strigeidida > Schistosomatidae > Heterobilharzia > Heterobilharzia americana. The sequence continues at coordinate 7,564,378 of OX104134.1, forward strand.
AGTTCAAACAAGTGATATCAAGGTATATCAGTTTACTTGTCAGTATAGTACTTCTGAGCAGTCATGGATGAACTCTTGCTACATACACCTGTTATTATCTCTGATAAACAGGAAATGGATTTGTTATCGCTCACTGAACAAAGGCTACGGTGAAGCTTCATTGCTACGAATAAATAAAAAGAAAAATACTACAAGCTTCTTCTGGGTTATGAAATAATTGGAACCTTTAGAAATCAAGAAAAGTTTCATTGAGTAGGATTTTGCTCTCGAGTTACTCTCCTCAGCTTTAACCAGTGTTAAAGATTCATCAGGTCTTGGAATAGTTAATTTTGTCATTTCATCCAATAATCTCATGCTCAGATCCACGCTATATCAACCTGCTTACTTAATGGATCTTCATGAGTCAATGATGTTTGTTTCCGTCTTATATTCTCTGCATTTATGAACCATTACACTACCAGTTTCCCTCATCGTTTATAACTAACCGACTATCATATATGGTTCTATTTCTGTCATCTAAAGAGTTTGTCTTTTTTTACCGAGTGACTTTATGGACCATCCTAGTAACAACTGAAATAAGCAACTAGACTTCTCTGTTTTATGAAAATCTGTCTTTCCAGCCGAAGTAAAGAAACCTAATTGGCTATTTCGATAGTTGCTAGGGTGGCCTTTAAAGTTACCTTTTTTTATCCCAACCAACTGCTTTTTGATTGTATTTCCCCTGGATTTATTCGTTTTGATAACCTGTCAACTACTACTTTTAATCTTCTCTTACCAACTTTTATTGTAAATGCGCTCGAATTTCAATTCAGTTGTAAGCTGTCAATTGAAAAGTTTAGGTAAAACTTATATAATGAAACCCAATGAAAGGGTATAATAATTTCGAAGTTTTTGCGCACTACTTTTACTAGTCCTAGATCTCACTGCTTGTATTTTACAGTGGCAATGGCGTTAAAACAGCAATAACAACGATAATAATAATTGTTATTGTCAACCTACTACCTGAATTTTCCTGACTGCCCGGGAGAGGGGAAGTTTGCACCCAAATCAAAGAGACTGGTTGCAACATTCTGACGCACAGTAGATAATGTTCAGTTGTAGACATTCTGCTTGGAAGAAGTTGTAATTTTTGATCATGAGCATATTTTATAATTATTACTCTGGTAATTATTACCATTATTGTGGAAGCAAAAAGGAAAGCTGGTCGACGTATCTATTGAATAGGTAGTAGTTGGAAATAAGATAGATATTTGTTTCTGTAGCAAACCGAGAATAACTCAAAGCCAGTAAATGACGACTGGAATCCAATCTGTATGACAAACAATGGTGAAGTCGTGACTAGGAATTTCTCATCAATGACACCAGCCCACTTGTAGGTTAACAACTTCGCATGTAGTGCTTGATGTCAGACATTCAGGAACAATACATTCAGCATGACACCGCATACCGTGAAATCACTTTCGGAAAGAGTTGGAAGTGTTCGGTGTTACACATCATTTGACAGACAGCTGCACTTAAACTAGGTTCTGTGCTTTTTTGCATTACTCAGCAACAATAACTTGTAACTTTGAGGGGATTTGTGCTCCCCTGAAAGAGCAAACCTGTTTAGTTCAGTAAGAAATATAAGCAATTGACCACCAAATTACGGAGTTTGAAACCGAATCCCCATATGAATGAGTCGTGTATACAAGGATCTGTTTATGTTTAAAACCAGCGTAGTTGCCTGGTTCTATGTGCTACAATGGTTACCATCTGCCTACTAGCGCGTGGGGTTGAAAATGCTAAAACTAGTATGAAACGTTTCTTTTATTTACCCTAACTTTTAACTTTTGTTGGTACAACATTCTATTATGGCTGTGACAAATATCAGATCAAATTAATCGCGTACATTTTGTAGTCTGTCACATATTGTTTTTTATCCAGTATTTTGAAACTAACTTCCATAAGTTACCTGATTGTATACTGATTCCCACGCTCACCTGGGAAGTAATACTCTGGATACCAGGAAATAAAAAGTGCTTTTAGATCCAGATGAGGACTGAAGTTGAGTTGTGTTCTCAGAGTTTTGACATTTGATTGTGAATATCCCACCATTAGGCTTTGTGAAATCATCATCACTAAAGTCCTTGAAAAGTGAAGAATGTTAATAAATTAGATAAATGATCAGACTGTTTAGCCCGTACTCGAATAAGTAAAACTGTTGTTCTCAACCAAACAGATTACGCTAAAATGTGTACGAGGACTACTGAATGACAAAATTGTTTTGTCGAATTTCAGTTAAAACGCAGTTGAACGATTGAACAACTAAATTTTAAAGAAATTTAAACAATTTAATAGAAGTAGATCGAACTATGAAGGGAGAACAAATGCTATTGACAAGAAATAGACCAATTTTACCACGGCTTTATGTCTGACAAGAAATACGCAAGGCATACACTCCACTGTATGGAATACTTAAGTTAAACCTAACAAAAGAAATATATGGAAAACATGGACACTTTGTCGGGGACAGTGAACATTCACTTACCTCAAAAACTGAATTTTTGGGCAAAGTAAAGGACTTCGCAATAAAAAACAACGAAAGAAGGTCTCCTTTCGAGGTGACTTCAGACTTCACCGTAAGCAACGGTATACTTAACCAGGAGACAGTGAATATTCACCGAATATTCAAAGCAACCGAAATCTATAAGACTGCACAAATATCACCATTCCATACTTTTCCAAATGGACTGACTAGTATTTCACAATCTAGTCGCAGTCCAGTGGCAAGATTTCTAAATAAACAAAACAGACGCCTTTTACATCACCAGTATCAGGATCCATTGTCAAAGTTTTGATGTGGTGGCAGTAATTAAACGTCATTCTACTTATCAAACCGAATATTTGGATGCATTACATGGGTCACATTCTAATGATCCCCCAAGGATAGTGTTACAGAAAGTATATTCAAAGTCATCAAACAAGCATTCAAAAGGATTTTACCGACGAATAAGGAATGATCGAAGAATGAAGTTTTCTTCTTAGATGAGCTCAGTGTCAGAAAACACGACGGTGTCCTATGGAATCAAGTGTACAGGAAAGTTATACAAATCAGCCGAACTTCTAACCACAAAACAATTCAACGAGCAGCTTGTAAGAATTCTTGCGTTGAGACACTATTTTCAAGAACTAAGACTCACATCAACAGGTAAACACTATGGGAATTTGTAGAAAATATTTTTCAGAGTTTTCAAAGTCAAATGATATCCACATGCCTTCATCAGAAAGTATTTATCAACAGAACAAAAAGCAACACAATCACCTAAACCTCACAAAGAGGTTACTTTCTCCTGTATAAAGCGAGTTTCAGAAAATATCAGCTGACTACTTTACTCATTAAAATATGGAATGGTGCAACAGCTAATGAAATAATAATAGTCGAGTAAACAGATTGTCCAAAGAATTCGCGAGCAGAAACTAGATGTAGAAAACAGCATATTATCGTTGGTTTCCAGGAACATAAGTGACTACAATTTTAAATTTGATTCATAGGATATAGTGATTTCACAGCATACAGATTCGAAGCTACAGGATAGTTTTCAGATGAGACAGTCATCAACAGAAATTTGGACATCGATACGATATATATTCATGAAGGATAGTAAACATCCATCAAGTAACCGGAAATTCTTGGTAGTCATGCGTTCTCTGAATTGAAATGTTTTATTATGAAACTTTTATTATCTTTCGAGAAAATATCATTAGCACTAACATCAGTATGAAGTGAGCCATCGTGATTTCTCCTTAAGTGATCAGTAGCCTATCCTGAGGTTGTGGTTAGTAGTTTCCTTTATTTGTTGTCACTAACTACACACCTTTTGTTACTGTCCGTTTCTCTGTCTGTCATCTGACCTTGCAATGACTTAGCTTTTTTCGTGTAGGTTAACTGATGATACCGTCTAGGAATACAATGAAAGCTTCCCGATTAAACCATTGAACCCCAAAACTGCTACACCACTAAGACTACCCACCTGAAGTACAAATATTCCCAACCGTTTAAAATAAAAAGTGGCCGAATAAATCAATGGCGAAGTATGTTCATATTATCAAAGAGCCCAATTGCACTACAATAGTCATTCTTTTAAGATCAAATTTAGACTACTCAACGTGTGGAATTTGGGTTAAAGAATAGCCCTAACTGAACGTTCATAAATCCCATTAATACTACCTGCTCCTCTTTGAAGTTGTGGCCGATACTATCACTTAGTTTAAAGAAGAGGCATCCATAACAAAATACTCAACCTTAGGAATACTTAGATAGATAGATAAATACCTTCGTCTTTAAATCTACGGAATAATTCATTTCTTTAGTAATGTTTGTTAAAATTAATCCTTCACCACAGTTCAATTGTGATAACTTTATTCTTTTTCTATAACGGTTGAAACGATGTAATCTCATAACAAAAGGGAACAACAGACTAGAATTTTAACCAATAAAATATTCTTCGTCATTTGATTGATTTGACAAACCCTAATCTTTAATGATGATTCATCAACACGTCATAACTGGATTACTATACAAAATTTTCTAACAAATAAAAGTAAGTGCACTGAGAAGCTTTTAAAGTGCAACTACTGAGATAAAATGCTAAACAGATGTTGTGATCTTTACATTTTCTAATATTTTGATAGAGTGCAGAAACAGAATGTTTAGTGCATTAATATATTGGCCTATATTACTGTATTTAATCCTAATCATTAAAACACATATTGGATATGCAAATCATAATCTATTGATAAAGACAATAAGAAAAGTTATTATTTGTCCGTGAGTTCACTGAATAATTGGCACTATTCTCAGTGAGTAGCACGTGCCTTAAACAAATGAATATAAGGCAGAAATAGTACTTTTACATTATATGACCTTAGTTTCATACTTTTCCTTACTGTATTTGAAAGCCATTTGCATATGCTTATGCCAAAAATAGTACGTTATCAACAAATAAAAGAAATAATGCGGGAAAAACGTAACTAAATGATCAGGGACTCAATACTATATGACAGATTTCAAATGTCCTACGCTTCAGCATACAGCATATACCGAGACTTCACAGTAGTTGATACTGCTATCAACTCTTTACCAGACATGATATTGTATTCAGTGACTCAATCGTATAAACCTGTAGTGGCAAATAATTCGCCAGAATAAACAACCTAGTGTTCAACGATGTTCAGCATTGGTAATGACCTCCATGGTTTTAGTAGACATTTTGAGCTGGAAGTACAAGGTCAGACATCCATACTGTTCAGTATGTGATCATGTCACGAAGTTTTGTTGGTACACGGTCCTTTAGCCAGTGAGTTCATGCATATCATTCGCGGGAAATATCAGATACGCGATTCATACTTGTCTATCCCACTCGTCACCATTCAGGAAGTCCAAAGAATTAACGGTCGGTCTAGACACACAGCTGTGTGTCTGTCTAGCTTGCGTGTGACAACTCAAAGACCTAATACAGATATTACTTTCGTGTGGATACAGATTAATCCAACACAGCTGTTTTCCATCTTATCGCGTTATGTTGCAGGTTAACCATTTCTACCTGCTATCTTGTGGTGTCATGATAATAGTCCCCTCTTCTGCTTTGAAATGACCTCAGGAATACTGACTGACAGATATTTTAGTCGTGTAGCTTGCAGAATGACTGCAATGGTATAAAATACACGAAATGCAACCGACGTCGATAGCAGTCTCTAACTATCAAGGTCATCATAGTATTACGATAAAACAAATATTTACGACACCAATAGAGTTTGATTTCCACAAAACATATATCAAAAGTGCACCTAGTGCAAAACTGCAGATACTGTAATCAATGCAACGTAATCAAGTGCACTTCAACGATAACGCTGGTTATTCGCATTCATCCTTTCCGAAAACATTGGGTGTCGAACACTATGGTAGAGCTGGTATGACAAGCGTGCAGATTCATTTTTGGATAACAGCAAATACGGCCTCATAAAATGTTAGTTACTTCTGTCTCTACCGCTTTTGAGCTGAAGGGAATACAAAGTCTTGTTTGTGCTGGCCAGGTTGTGGTTTAATTGGTTACAGAACTGGTTGAAATTTTCTCTGTCTGTAAACCAAAGAAGGATGACTAGCTTAAAACATCGCAACGCATCATACTGTGAGGCGCTTGCAAAATTTTCGAATATAAATGACTCAGATAACATTTCATACAGAAATTTGGATTTCACTAAGTTTGTAAAACACTAAAAGCATACTTTGCAGCTAGAATGCTTGAAAATGTGTCCAGTTAATCACCAAATATTCCATATGAGTATGTAGCGTCACACACTTCCCCAAAATCAATATGCTGGGGTTTGACGACTGTCAGAATTGATGCTGACCTTGATAGTTTAACTGGACTCGCTAAGCTGAAGGCACCCGGTCAAGCATCCCCGCAATTTGGCACGCTGTCGTGTTACGTTGAACTGCTCGTATTCGACTCTCTAGCCAGTTAGTTGGAACGCATCGGTATCTTGGAACAACCATCCAAATATGCTATTCCATCCGACTACGCTATCGTGTTCTTCCTTGGTCTCGTATTCGTGGGTATATAACAAGTCCGAATAATGAGTGATTGGTCTTTGCGTCTGTCAAGTTGGCACCAGGACAGATGCTAAAAGTACGAAATTCACCATCACAGCAGAAAAGTGCTAATACTCTGAAATAAATAAGTTAGCATTGCGAATATATGTAGCCGCAAATAATTCCCCAAAATTACAAGCCTGAGTGTCGATGAGATCCAGCATTTTTGCTGACTTGATAGTTTTAGCGGACCCGCTAAGCTGAAGACACATGGTGCAGCATGCACGCCATTTTACACGTCATGTTACATCGCATTGCTCGCATGCGATCCTCTACCCAGTTGATAGGGACGCATCTCTGTTTTGGCTCAGTCTGTTAAATATACTATTCCACCTGGCTACTCTACTGTGTTGTTTCTCAATCTTGCGATCGTGGGTATTCAAGAGTTGCTAACATTTTGTGATTATCTTCTGGGTCTGTTAAGTTTCCCCAAGTTTCACTTTTCATTACCTAAATGATGGCTAAATAAATTGCTTTGATGCCAGGAGGTATATTTGGTCGTGTTAATTTTTTTCTAACATGCAAGCATCCACCTACTGACAGTTGCTGTCTCAAGTGCTTTCTTTACTGATTAACAGCCAAATACTCAGGGTCCGAAGTTCAGTCATCCTTAGACAGGTACATTATGGCGTTTTTTTATGAAGTAATAAATTAGCTGCTTTTCTAAATGTCTCTACCATTAAACGGGTTTTCTTATTGCGTTTTGCTACCAGTACTTCTAAGTAGGTAATGTACTGAATGATTGTCGCCGGTACCAGTTTATTCAGATACGACTAGTTATGTGCCACGTTATGAAGGCGAAGCCACATCATTTTTTCTCTGAGCGTACAGTGTTGTTTTCGTCGTATATGGGTCATTTCTTGGGGTAGCATCTAGGTCTTTTAGTTTCTGCTGCATACTTTCACTTACACCGAGTGATGATTACAGGTGGAATGAAAATGTGGAGCAGGGCCGGATTCAAACCAGTAACCACCGGGGTTCCTGCCCGATGATATGCCACACGTTTATACTTTAATGCCTTTAATTTGTATTTCAGCATATTACCTTGTTTGATGCCATACATTTTAGAAAAGTCTGAAAGGTAGGGCTTTCCGTCATTGACGGCTGTTGCCGTTCGTATCCCACTTTCTTAGCTCAGAGGCCGCCAGCCCAGTTCCTCTGCTTCGTTGCTTAAGCGGCCTCTGACGCACAAGATAATGTTAGTCCAAACCTTTCTGATCACCATGGACAAGGCCTCGTTAAGCTCCTTTCTCTGATTTATCGACAGAGGTACAGGAACTACTTTAGGTTGTTTACCTGAACGATGGTAAGCCTATGAAGATCCTGCACAAGTTGCAACAGCTTGTTTCCGAAAGCAAAGCCCATGACGCTCTTCTCGAGCAACTGTGGCTCAAACGTCTTCCACATTCGTTCAAATTTTTTGAGTAGTACCCATAAGTGGAAGTGGCTGAAGTTCTAAACGGAATGACTGTTTCTGGCAGTGCATAAAGTAGTTTAGTGGGTGCTGCCGATGAGAATGGTTACAACCAGTATATGTTGAGAGGGTGGTAGAAGTCATGGGCAATTGCCAGCGATGAATGAACATTCCTTCCGGACAAACGCAAGAGACAATGTAGGCGCGTAAAGAGCAAATAGAGATAGGAGAAGGGGAGAAACGAAGCACATTGTGCAAAGAGGTATTTTAATAGAAAGTGTACAATATTTCATCAGCACTGTACGAGATGTCAGTAACAAACATTCCTTCCTGCGTCTCAGTTGTCGTTTCTTACACTAGCACTATCTTATCTATTGTGTGCAAGGGACTTCCTAGTATGCTGGTCAGGGGTAACCGCCGGTAAATATGCTGCAATCTAAGTGACCGTAGGACTGGGATGTACGAATACGAGCGAGCGTCAACACAGTGTCCTTATAGGGGTGGCGTCTTCACTGATTTTAAAGCACTCATCGGTGACCTGCTTAAAAATAATGAGTTATCATGAGTACTATCCACAGACAAACAATGGATGTCAGGAAAACCGGACATAGGGACGATCAGATTTTCCATAACCTGGGCATAAGTTGGATGTAGCTTATCACCAAATACCAGCGAGAGGGGTGGTCTGGGACTTCGGATATCTGATAATTGCTCCAAACCTACGGACTTGTCGAGTGAATTAATGAGAAATAACCACATGTTAGGAAACTTAGTCAGCTCATCTTTCTGTTTGGTGAAGGAAAATCTTAGGCCATGCGTAGCAGATGTGTCCATCTGGGACCGGAATAAGAAGCCAGAGCATATGCGTCGCACTTGATCTAGGACAAATAACTATACGATAACAATGAGAAGAGGGTTGTCACAATGAACAGAGGAAACTACACCCGAAACATTCCGCTGAGATTATTTGACTGTAGTATATCTAAGTCTTTTTTTCACCAGAATTTTCAACTACCTAATTTGTAATGCCAATCAAAAGGCGTCCCTGGTTCCATCCCCCTTTGTTGTTCTTATCAACTAGTACGCTGCATGTTTATTCTGTACATATGCATATAATCTCAGCCTTGTAGTGTTCTTCCACCCTGTAACTAATCTCTCCTACCTATCGCTTACTGGTCTCCAGCTTTCACTGACCGTACTGCTGGACGATAACATATCGAGAAATGAGCTTAAGATATTTTGGTCGCTTCATCGGCAACGGGTGTCTACTACATTTTTACTGTCTTACTTGACTTATTTCTTAGCTAGAAAATATTCTAGGTACCAAAACCGGGTATTGGCAGCGCTTATCAAACTACTGCATATTCATCAGCATACCTTCCAACAGGAAAAACAAACAATATTACGCATATGAAACCACCAACCTACTGGTGGTTTTCGGTTGTCTCACACGTCTAACTTCATTGGCTTTTTTCGAATGTCACTCCCCAGGAGGCATCTTCCCAGGTTTCGTTTACTCAGCTGGGGTCCACGGTTAAACGAGTTGACCAAGAGGAGAGGACCGAATGGTAGACGTATGAAGGTAAGCCAGCACAAGGTGTCTTCCTCTTCTACGTTCTTTTGTTGAGTTCCCAATAACTGTCTATAAGTATTCTTATAATGGCATCATGGCTGTCCAAGAGGGTAGGTCTGGTGTAGCGAAGAGGTTTATAAGGCCCCACAGTAGTAGGGAAAATGTATCCTGTAAAAAACTTTCAGCCGCAACCACGTCCAACTGTGATCAGAGTTTAATGCCGACTTCCTAAAGAAGCCTTCATCTTCAGTTTTTGAGAAACCGGTTGGGAACATAAGAATGACTTGCAGTGGCTTCATTATACTGAAAAGCGGTTGCATAGACGGCGTGGCTGAACTACGCTAAATCTTTCCAAAAAAAATGAGATGGTGTAGAAGGCACAGAAATAAGATACCAACTTCAAGCAGCACTGACCCCAGAAAGGATAAGTGATACAATAGCACCTCATGACTGCAGCTTCTGCTTTAAAGTAGTACCGGTGGTAGATTAGGCATTAGGATGCATCTTTTGCCAGCGATGGTTGCATTACAACTGACGTGGCAACGTTCTTACACAGTCCTAAACTCTCATGAAGAATCAGCCTCGTAATTGGGTCTGGTACATCCGCACAGAATGCAGATAGATGCACGTGCTCCATGAAAACGACTTTTAGGGAGCTGCTGTCTAGGGCAAGACAGCAGTCAGCCTTTCCAAACATGGCAGAGGAAACTTCAGAAGGCAGCACGAAGGAGGCTAAGAATAAAGCCAGGTCTGTAGCCTTCGGAACAGCTCAATCAGAGACCTCTCTCAGCCGAAATTCGCATCACCTACGCGGCCACACGGAACCCCAAATCCACGTCTGTGGGTCCCTTGATGGAGGAAACTTAGAACGCTCTTGACATCACGACCGAATGACATGCAGAAGTACACACTAGTCCCCTATGAAAGGTCCGACGTATCAATATAGGTGGAGTTACTGAAAGAGAGCGAACCGCATTATCACGTTCGATATCCACAAATATATGTAGACTAATCGAGGATCAAGAGGAGACAGTTTGACTGCCAAACATGGGTTGGCTACTGCCAGACAACGGGAATATCCCCTCTTCCCGCAAAACTATCTTGCCTTTCTTGGGCCAACCGAGCTCGCCAAGACAGACCTGTCTTAAACGTGTGGAAGACTCTGAGGATACCCTCCTCTTGTCGTGCAGACCTAACATCGTCAGTACCGGCAAAATGTGCGCCGCACCAGGCAGGTCGTAGTCTTCGAGAAGAGGGGGGACATAAAAATTCAAGGTGGGAATGCAAACGGCAACACCACTACGACCGTACACGAACTCCCAGAACTGTCAAGCTACCAACCCGCTAAAGAGTGGTACCCTTCTTTGCGTTAAATAGTGATAGTGGCCAACAAATAGAGTTGGTTTCGATAATCTACTGGCGGGCGAAGTTGTTCGACTATTAAGCCCAACCTAACTGAAGGCAGTTTCCACCCCTAAGACTGCTAGGTATCCATTCTGACACGTGCTTTACCTGTGGCTACCTACACTCGTGGCATAAGGTGACGGACTAGGTAGAAGGTCCAGTACGGATGTAAGAAAACTGCCAAGAGCCCTTGAATCAGGTTCATCGAGTGATGAAATAGTCCTCCCACAAACTAAAAGGGAAAATCCAATAATAATAAAGATAAAAGTTCCGTGAGGATTGGTAATCAACGACCGGAACCCAACCTCGTTGGCGCTCCTCCAACATGAGCACGCCTTCAGGATGTCCTTCTATTCACTCAGCACACTGCAATTTATGCATAGCAACGTCCGACGACTGAGAAGGAGAATAATCGGTACAACCCAAACAGATTGTAGTTATGTAATCACTACCAGTGACTTCAGCATGTCGTCAGTTTACTCAGAAACGGAAGGTGGAGACACTACGAGATCTAGCAGTCAGAAACTTAAGAGTATGTTTAAAGCAGCTGGTCCTCTCGAGAAAGAGGGGGGGTGTGACAAGTTGGGGGCCTGACGGCAGCGTATCGCTTCAGGATTACGTTCTGACGAACGACGATCGTGTCACTAAGACCATGTGTCGTCAGCGTCCTCTTGGTGGTCACACAGCTATAACCATAGCCGTGATAACTTAAAAGGCTGTGCAATCAGAGACATTGAACACCCCCCTTTAAACTGAAAAGCCACTCACGAGACCATGAGAGACTACTCCATGAATGCATCATGGCCTGAAGACCGAAACCGTCTCACAATTACGGAACACTGAATGGGCATGAAAGGTAGTTTCTGGAGCGCTACCGAAAACACTGTGTCAGAAGTATGCAGACGTCCACTTCTCAAACGCTGCTGGGCGGCGATGGCGACCTGAAGATAAACACAGGGAAAAGAGATGGGATGGTACAGATGGTGCGCGTCTGATGAGGAGTGAAGCTGCCTCAGTCCAAAGGGGTTGTGCAAATCATGTGATGTCAAAGCTGTCAGCAGGAGGTTGAGACAACAGAGTGGCTTGGTCAAACAGCTAGCTTGCAACCCAGAGTTTTTATCTATTTATATCATAGCGACAGCCGACGGATAAAGGCCCCGGCCTTATTACAGAACCGAACGGTGAGGCCTTGATTAGCGTGGGGAAGGTGGAACTTAAAAGCAACCAATTTAGCGAGCAGCTCAACACAGAGATCAATCCGCCACTAGCGTACAGTGGAGTAACAGTTCCATGGGTGTTGTTTTAAGCCAAGCGTCGTATAGCTTTCACCATACAAAGTGCCTGCGAAACTATCCACACTCATAATAATATGAGGGACAAAAGGTAAAGAATAAGAGCCTAGGATACCCAAAAACGGCCTACCGCAGCTGCAGTCCTACACAGCTGGGAATGACCTACGCTTCAGCCAGGAGAGGTGCGCGACTGTTTGTCATCTTGACACCTAAGGCGGTGAAAACCAGCTACATCCTTCGCAATCACCAAGGCCTTCATAAGAAAGAACATAGGACCGTGCTTTTCCAGCACGCTAACTACCACTGTCGACCGAAACGGGTAGCAGCAAAAGTGAGTGGAGTTATGCACTTTCTAGGGAGGGTGCTCAGGCCCCCGGCCTGTAAATTGTTCCTGATGGCGTTTGAGACACCTATTAAACCACACCTAGGGATTTTCATCAACATAGCGTCTCCCTCACTATTGGCAGATCCAGACATTTTCGAGAAGGTGAAGGGAGATGGACGAGGCCAGTTTCCGGACCAAGAGTTGAGACATAAGCACAACTTCCAGGAAAATCTGACTTGTTCACCTCAAGATACCACATGAAGAGAGGTGATCTACTAGCAGACCACAAGGTTATATATTGAGTCACTCCAGTTTTATAACCCTGGCCTCCAGTTGTCATAGCCTTGTCGTTTAACCTCAGTCATATGTAGGTGGACGCTTACACAACCACTTTCGGACCCCACATATGGTCGTCGCTCACTTTTCTTGATAAATAGAAAGGGCAGCAATATGTCGAAATTAAGTGACCCACCGTAAGCTTAACTATTTCCTGGTCTCTCTAGATTTGAGTACCTTCTGATTTTCATCCCTTCAACCAACCTGAAATTTACACGTTCGTTCATCTGCTTTCTCTCGAAACTTCAATGCTCCACGATTGGTTGTAAAGTGTTTCAGGGGTTCATGGCTTCTTACGAAGGTTTTGTTGATTTTACTATACACCATAGCATCCAACGAGATAATATTGCTTGTTCAAAACCAGCATCCTCGCGATAACCACACTTCACTAGAGGGCTGATGCGTGAGTAAGATCTGATTCCTTTACTCATTGAGTATTGGTGTTATGGAACGCCTCGCTAGCTACAACCACCTCGGTCGGCACTTCCAAGTGAATGCTTAACAAGCACGTCACATGAAACACACCACTTACAAACTGCAGTAGCAACTGATTGCATATTCGTCCATCTCTGTGTTGTCTAACCTTATTATCTACACTATAAGCCTTATCTTTTCGCTCCTATTCTCTACTCCCCAAATCTGTCACACTTCTTCTGGAATGACTTCCAGAACTCATTTACATTTGCTCATCAAGAAAGGGGCTGCGAAAAGTCAACTGATCTTATCAATAGCTCCATTATTCCGGCAAATAAACGGGCCCATAACTTGCAAAATCTTTCAGAGGTACATTCACTACCTTCAAAGTAAGAAACTGGTCGACTGAAGATTTATGTGGCTATTATGAGGACAGCGACCATGTGGTACTAACTTTGTGTTTTTGGACTAACCAGTTTGATTATGACACTGCCTCCCCTAGACCTGATGTATGGCGTGCGGACATTTCAAGTAGAAGGGATGGCGCAACCAGTAAGGATTGGAATGTTGACAAGGTCTCATCAATTGAGAGTGCATGGAATAGGTTTACAACCCTATTTGAAGAGGTAACGACACCATTTATTCCATTTTCGATTCCACGACGATCCTCACATCACCCTCCGTGGCTTAATAAAGATATTAAGAGACGATTAAGGAGGAGGAAACGTTTATGGGACTCGTTTCTAGAAACTAGACTGGAAACATTTCAGACTGAGTACTGTAGAGTCCGTAGTCTCTGCAAGACTTTGATTACATGGTCTCGGATGTCCTACGAGAAGCATTTTGTGAGGGATTGCCAAAATTGTCCTAAAAGACTGTTCGCACTCGTCAGAAGGAGGACTGAAAGAAAAGGCCGAATTCCCTCTTTGGCGACGGATAAGAAGTCCGATAGTCCGGTGGAATCTTATCTGTACAAAGCTTGATGTCTGTTGGATTACTCTAGCCAAGTCTGCTCTGTAGATCATGACGATGGAGCGCCCAGTAGTGGTGTCAGCACTGCTTCACTAATAGATGCAGTGTTCACAACAAGGGAAAGAGTCTTACAGTTGTTCATTAACCTCAAACCTGGAAAATCTCCAGGCCCCGATGAGTTACATTCCAGACTTTTATCCTCGCTAGTGAACATTTTTGCTGAGCTATGGATTTTTTCAATGTGTTCCTGTCTCAGACTCACCACCATAGAGGCTGGAAAGATGCCACAATCAGCCCGGTCTTTAAGACCGGTAATTGCCATTCGGTGTCTAACTATCCCCCTGTTAGTCTAAATAGCACAGTTGTTAAGATTTTAGAGAAAATAATTCGTGACAGGGTACTTAAGCAAGTGGAATCAAGCAATCTTTTGGCACCACAACAACACGGTTTTCGTACCGGGTAATCCTGTCTGACTTACCTTCTTATCGCAGGAGAGGAATGGGTTGCAGCCCGTGATTGCAAGCTGCCAACAGATGTCATGTTTATAGACTTCACTAAGGCACTCGACAAAGTGTCGCATGTGAAATTGCTGGGAAATCTCTCTTCCTTCGGGTTTGGTACTTCACTGCAAGCTTGGATTAGGGACGTTTCATACGATAGGAGGCAAACAGTAGGGGTAAGTGGGACAGTATCCGGGTGGAAACCTGTAGTGAGTGGAGTTCCTCAAAGAACAATCCTAGGTCCACTACTTTTCTCGTTATATATCAGCGAATTGCCAAATATGCTCAACTCTTTGGTGATGTTATTTGCCGATGATGTAAAGATTTGGAGAGCCATACGCAGTGTTGCAGATAGGTATGCACTTCAGGCGGATTTAGATGAAGCAGTAGGTGGCCCGAACGCTGGTGCTTAGAAATCAATTCTAACATAAGTGCAATGATGCACATTGGCCATAGCGATTGTTTCCAGTATTCCGTTGATGGTGCGCCACTACTTCCAGTCCTTGAAATAAAAGACTTGGGTGTCATCGCTAGTCATGATTTGAAAACCTCAGCGAGCTGTAATGAAGCTGCAGCAAAGGGATTCCGTATATTATGGTCCCTCCACAGAGCTTTCAAATTTTTTGATGAGGACATGTTTAGAATACTCTACTCTACCTACGTCAGACCTCATTTGAAATACTGCATTCAGGTGGCCAGCCCATGCCTAATAAAGGATGCTGACGCACCCGAGCGTGTCCAAAGGGTAGGTACTAAGCTTGCGGCAGGCCTTTCGAATCTATCTTATGAAGAACAACTGGATCAGCTAGGTTTATTCCCACTGTCTTACCGTAGAAGACGGGGTGATCTCATACTAGCATTTCTTATTCTTAGTAATGACTTCGGTACTGATATGTCCTATCTTTTCCCCTGGCTAGGACTGACTATCTCTAGACGCACTATCAATATTGGATCACATGAAAATTTTAAAACCGCGATCGAATCAACTTAGCGTGAATCTGCGTTCCTCCCATCGTGTTGCCAACGACTGGAACTCTTAACGCCAACAAATAGTATCAGCACCTTATGTAAACGCGTTCAAGGAGAAACTAGATCTCCACAGAGATATCTTCTGCAAGGATCAACATAGGCCAGCTGGCCTACTATCCTTATCCTTATAACTGAAAACTGAGGCCTCAAAACCTTGACACGAGTGTCCCCTTGACTCGCACCTTTGAAGCTATATATGTGGATCTCAAAGTTGTTTAGTGGGCGGCATATTCTGAGTCTCTAGGTCATTTACCAATCTTATGGTGTACTTCAACTGTTTAATATCAATGAAATACTCTTTCGTAAAGCACCCATTCTTTGACCAGAGGTTCTCTCGTCGCATTGGTCTACATCAGTGATCATTCCAGTCTACAAAAAGAGAGAGGTCTTCTTGTGGCTACCTTAGGGACATCAGTTTGACTAACATTGAATCCAACACTGTAGATCCATAGTTATCCGACGACTAACCAAGGTTCGAGAACATCAAATTTAGGAAAACCAAACTAGTTTCTTACCTGGATCTTTTGGCAGATTCTTGAAGACAGGCATACTTAGCAGCAGTCGATATGTGCCATATTTCTTGACCTGATGTTGGCGTTCAACTCTACCAACCGAAAGATGTCGTCGTACTTATTAGCCTTAAAGCAGCATCGAGCAGGTTTGCAGTGCTAGTCAAGACTCTACTTTAGCTCACAGCTGTGTAAGAGTTTATGGGAGTTATCGTCTGAATTGATAGCAACCAGTGATGTTCACCAGGGATACTTGCTATCTTCATCTTTATTTGGCTTCATTATAGATGTACTGATAGACATAACCTTTGGTACTCCTAACTGTACTGTTACCGATCTACTCTCTAGGGATTGCCTACTGAACTTGTAGTACGCAGTCAACATTGTGGTGTTAGGTGAAGTAGCTGATAGGAGTTAGACTTTCTAAATGCCTTGGAAAATAACCTAAATATTAAATTTTGAGGGAGTTGTGGAGATTTGGAATTATTTCAAGTTGTTATTCATCGTAGACTGACATCAGTTGGAAGAACAAATGAAACCTGGGAGCACTGGACAGCTGTTTCGTTCTAATATGGGACTCCTCAGCAGTGCACACCCACGACCCCACCAGCAGGGATCGAACCCATGACCTCCAGGTTCCGCGGCCAGCGCGATACCATTGAGCCACTCGGTCAGAGTCCAATGTTCCATATTTCCAACTTCTGTTAGCTCAATATATATAGCGCAACCGCCACCCAATGTCATCGGTGAGTATTTGTCCTCATGGCCATCAGGCTTTGACTCCACCGGTGGCCACTGATGGCCATGAGGACAAATACTCACCGATGACATTGGGTGGCGGTTGCGCTATATATATTGAGCTAACAGAAGTTGGAAATATGGAACATTGGACTCTGACCCAGTGGCTCAATGGTAACGCGCTGGCCGCGGAACCTGGAGATCATGGGTTCGATCCCTGTTGGTGGGGTCGTGGGTGTGCACTGCTGAGGAGTCCCATATTAGAACGAAACAGCTGTCCAGTGCTCCCAGGTTTCATTTGTTCTTCCAACTGATGTCAGTCTACGATGAATAACAACTTGAAATAATCTAAATATGTTGGTTGTACGTTTCACATGTGTCATTTATAAGATGATACTTCGGAAGTAGTCTGCAACTACTCCCGGTTTAATGGTAAGAAGTGAGGCGGTTGAATGGGTTGACCGCTTCACTTACTTGGGGAAATTGCATCAGCCCGAACGAGCTGGTTGGTGACAAAATCTTAGTTCGGATACTGAAGATCCGTTTGGCATTTACTATCTTGTGTCATCTCTGGCGCTGGCTGGCGAGATATCCGACTATCTATCAAAGTACGTGTGTACTACGCTACAATCCGTTCTCTCCTCTTATACAGCTGAGGGATTGCCGTTGAATGTAGAAGATATGAGAAGACTACAGGTTTTTGGCCATAGGTGTCTTCGTGGCACTGTTGGCGTTTGATAAAGTTACGATGTTAACAATCTTGAAGTTATGCGATGGTTGCTAGGCGAGATCGTGAAGTTGGTCTATGAGGTTATGAACCTTAGTCGGCTGAGGTTGCTTGGACACATACTGCGCATGCCAAGCGAGCTACTACCTATCTCGACGTCCCATGCTGGTAGAAGTTGGGTTAGGTTGGAAGAAGGCTCAGGGTGACCAGACCAGGACGTGGCACCAATCGATGAAGTCCCTGACTGCTGGTCTGAACCGTATAGGGTGGTGCAGACTAGCTGTCTGGCCAGGGTCGTCGGGACGATAGGAATCAGTGGTTAGAACTCTTGGTTAGATAACTGAATTGGTCACAATGGTACAGATGCATTCACTCTTTGATTTCTCCTAAAGCTTAAATGTTTTGGAAAACTTCATTTTTAATATTTTCTATCCTCCTGTACAATTTTGCTTACTTTATTATCACTCTTTCTGTCCACTTGTTTTTTGTATACTACTGTGAAGTGTGATAACTTAAACTGTCGGACTTCTGCGAGAAGTTCTGCTTTCATTTTGTCTGTCTGCTTGTCGTACATTTCCACAGGATCGTAGGCAGACATCTTTTTATCGTAGCACTTGGAAATTATTTTAAAAAGGCGACTTGAAAATGGAAGAATTCTGGTCACCCATAAGTCTCTTAACTACAATCAGATATGTAATCGTAGCTTTCATCAAGTAGTTTTGTGTTTGGCTTGATTTAGGAGGCTATCATTCAAAGGACATTATGAATCAACATATCTATAAGCTGTAAATTAGTAAACTGTGGTAGCTCACATTTGTAAGTTTGAGCCCCGCCTAATTTGTGGGGATTAGTAGTGCTTTCTGACTTTTGACACTGAGTAGCATCACCCTCTTGATTGGTTGGAAATTTAAGAAGCCGGAAGGCTACATTTCTTTGCTGTATTATTAGACCATCTAAGTGAATAAACTGTTCACTTACTATATTAAACAGAATTAACTACTCGATATAATACATTTTAGAAAAACCCTATTATGGTCTTATTTTGCAAAACTGATGTAAATGTTCACTGGTTATATGTTTACATATCCGAACAAATAGAGT
Source organism: Heterobilharzia americana (assembly GCA_944470555.2). Taxonomy (NCBI): domain Eukaryota; kingdom Metazoa; phylum Platyhelminthes; class Trematoda; order Strigeidida; family Schistosomatidae; genus Heterobilharzia; species Heterobilharzia americana. The sequence continues at coordinate 7,583,343 of OX104134.1, forward strand.
TGCCAGGATTAAGAAATTAGTTGTTTTGATCTGGAATTAACTTTGTTGTTCACTATACTATAAACATATATATGTAAAAACCTGTAATGATTCACTGAAACAAAGACTTTCAAATCATTGTGTGACTTCGAACATCAGAAGTTTCATGTAGACATGACTAAGCAACTTTATTTGTTGTCGAAGTGAATGGATTATGTTGCAAGTACTCATATGTCTCAGTTCATAGTCTAGTGATTGGGTACATGTATTGTTCTCTGTTCTGCAAAACTTCATTTAGATTGACACTTTCTATGAACTTGTGCTTTGACTGACAAACATCAGCGTTTCAAGTTTGACATTTCTGGCTAGCAGAACAACTCAGTTTTCTCATCTCATCAATTAGAGTTTAGTAATCAACTTTCATTTAAAAAATGTGTGTCGTATTGCTAACTGAAACACATTATTGCACAAACACGCTGTTATTAACTTTTGCTAGAGTTGGACGCATTATTTCAATGTTGCCGTTAAGTCTAAAACGGTGATAATGAAAGCCAGTTAAGTGCCGCTTGGAAGTCGATAATAAAATGTTGTGCTTTTTCCCAAACTGCACTTTAAATTAAACTTATAACCAGGAGAATATTAATAATAGCCTTAAAGTTTGCCACTTTATTGGGGAAAACTACCGGATCACTTGTGAGAAAAGACCAGTAGCGGTTACTGATAGCCAAGATATTCATCACTGAGAATGGTTGTCGTGTGGTGTATTAGTGGTAACGACACTCACTAGGAGGCATGTATATCCAGCTGACGAGTTCTAAATAGGACCAAAAGTGCGTTCTGGACTCCACTGCTAGCCATTATCTACCATAACTATCAGATTGTTGGTTTGCATTACGTGTAGTGGTGTTCGAGCACGTGATGAAGGGGGAGATATACCACTCAACCTACTCCTTGCGTATCATGCGTTTTGAAGAGCCGGCTGGCATTTTAGACACTGTCGGTACCAGATGGATACGTCGGTGTTCGTCTCATATTTTACTTAGACCCTTTTCAAGGATACGATTAACAAAGGTCACGGTTAAAGGTGACGGGTTATCCAGCCTGCAATACTTACTCTACAAACCTACTAAGTTCTCTGAATACAATGTCGCCCCCAGAAATCAGTTGTCTGATATAGTTCCCTTATTGTGCTTTAGTAGTTAAACTGACCTAGCGATGTCCAGCTCGTTTGTTGGGCCAGTGTTAACTCCCGACTGATAGTCGCTACCTTGACTTGGTGGTCAAACTTGTGTATCACAGTGACCCGATGAGCTATGCTCTTAGAATGCTTGTTCTTTCAAGGTCCTATCATACCAGAAAGGTCTATTGGATAGTGGTAAGACGAAAACCAGTCACCGTTGTAGTGCAAATTACTACAATTTGAAAGGGGTCTGATGGCGAGGCTGAACTGCTACCAGTTGGATGAAGTATGACAGCAGTAGGATGTTTGCCTTAGATAATCAACAGTTCCAACACACCCCTATCCACTCACGGTATGCCGATCCTTGACAGATTCAAAAGTAAAAAACCGAAATCATAATATTGCCAAAAGGATGTCCCATGGGCTCTGCAGTTACACATTATCTCTTCTTTTTCAGGTACCTCAAGAAGAACTAGGCTTCCACGGCATGGGCAGCCAGTAAGCGTCAACCCCCGGGATGCTTCCAGGAGCACACAGCATCCAATCAAACATTAGTTTGACCAATACTGTGTCCAAGATCGATGGATCCTTAGTTATCCGACGCCAGCCTTGCCGTTAGACCCCTTTCAAATTGTAGTAATTTGCATTACAACGGTGACTGGTTTTCGTCTTACCACTATCCAATAGACCTTTCTGGTATGATAGGACCTTGAAGGAACAAGCATTCTACGAGCATAGCTCGTCGGGTTACCGTGATACACAAGTTTGACCACCAAGTCAAGGTAGCAGCTATCGGTCAGGTCTAGGGTGGAGTCACTGAACTGGCTGCATGGTGTGTGACAGCAGACGTGTCTGACATTGGTAACCAACAATTTATGTTGGTGCTATCTTCCGCCGTAGGGTTGGTGTGTTGGTAAACGTCCACCTGGCTAAGTACAATAGTCTCTTCCCTGTGGTCTTCCGATGTCGGTGGTTTGGTCTTTCTTAGCCCACGTAATCTTAAATTCGAAACTTCCAAGAGGGCCGCGTGCTATTGGCCTCACAAATATCTCTTGGTTTCTGCGGTCATCCAAATCAACCCGCGGCATGCTCAACCGAAATGTAACAACCATCCTTTAATCTCTTTTAGCACTCACTTTTCCTCCGGTCTTCAGCAACCTTCCACATCTTCGCATTCTTTCTTCACTTGTGTCTCATCCTACCGTCTTCCATTTTATTTAATCTGCGAAAATGGAGGGAATTATAACTCACTACCTGACAATCACATGGCAGCCATTCATTAGCACTATCAAGTCATTACATCACGCAGTGACTTTTGCCTGCTTGATTTCTACTCTTGGCTCGTCTATTTTCCCTTAAATAAGCTATGAAACCCACCCTCCGAAAGACTATCCATATCCGTATTCAATGTGAGAACGTGGGCATCCATATGACAGAACTTCTGGAACTCAGCACTTTGGTCTCCAAGAAGCTGAGTTACATGCGCATACCACAACTCAAAGCCTCGCGATTTCACTATAACCCAAAGAAATATGGTGGTCAAAAAATCGTTCTTTGAGGTCCTTTCATGCTAGTAATGTCCTTTGGTTAGTGGTAGTGTGGTGAATGTTATGTATGTCAGTAGGTATGTATAACGAAGTTGGAAATCACAAAGAGTGATAACACTCTCTTGGTAAAGGTTTTGGAAGGAAGAAAGCAGCCTAGTAAATACAAATATGGCGGGTCACAATGCTTTACGCTGAGATGCCGCAAAGAAGAATCTTTGTGTGTGTCAATACTGATTTTAATTTTCCACTAAACACTCTTTCCTGCTCGTTTGGATTCCTCTTAAGTGGCACTAAAACCATTCATCATCAGAATGCAAATAATAATAGTTCATTTTATAGTAGGAGTTCTAAAGAAAACAATAACCCCATAGGTAACTGGTTTCAAGCTGAAGTCTCTTTCGCTCTGTGGCCATGCAAAACTAAACCACGTTTTCTTTCAGCTTTCTCATAACACCAGTATGCATAATTGAGACAGAACTATCAACTACTCTGACAAGTAAACATACCTGCTGGTGTCCAGCAGCTGCAAACTTTATTAAACAGAAGGTGGCATTCGATTCTTTTAACCGATAGGTATTGTCTCATTGTCTGACCATGAAGCAGTATCCTACAGTAATTTATCTGCTGATCAAGGCTCCCCACTCGAGTTAACGCAGACGCGTAATCGCTAACAGAGAGTTATCATTTGAGGTAACGTTAAAGGGTAGTGTTTACCAGAGATGTCGACTGTTACCACTTTCGTCTACTTTTGTTTCAAATATACTGATGCGTATGGCCATACAAACCACTTACTCCTCAGAACTATGGAACCAGTTTATCACTTATGTTGAGGTTATGTGTATAGTACTGAGCAATCTAAACAAGTTAGTTCGAACGTTTTGTGTATGCCAATCGACCACCTGCCTTGAAGCGCTATGTTTGACTACGCAGGATTAAATTGAAAGGAAGATAACGTCATTTCGTAAAGTTACTGAGTTTTTGAGCTGTTTACATTACTCATCTGTGTTGTATCCCCCCTACACAAGAGGAATAAGAACAACAACCAATCACTAGCAGGCGGCCTGAATTTTGCTATCTTTTGTTTGCTTTCGTCGATATTCTAAGTTGTTTATCATTTTAAGACCTGCACATTTTTGATGTTATTTTTTAGTTACACTATTAATCATTGTAAGCTAGTAGAATACACTTATCTTCTCTCTTAATCAGCTGGTGTGACGTTAAGCGTAGTTGAAATAAATCCACTCACAGCAACCCGGAACCATAAAAGTATTTTTAACCTGCATTCTTGACTTCCCTCATATCATAAATCACAGAACGGAAGAGGCCAACAGTCGAAGTTATGACCAGTCACAGTAGCTATACTGTCAGGTCAAGAACATAACTGTCCTTGATCATCGAAATTATGGAAATTAATTATTGGAGTTTCTCGTTGATTTCTCGAAATCGCTCACAATGGCGCAGATGTATGCAATGTTTGTCATCTTAATTTTGCAAACTTTTATTTCTTTATTCTCTCTTCCCTCTCATTCATTTCTGTTTATTTTAATATTATTCTTTTCCTCCCCACATCGTCTTTGTGTGTTGCTGTCAAGTATAGTGTCTTAGACTGATGCAATTCGGTCCTAGATTCTACGTTGATCTGTCTTTCTGTTTATCCAACATACGCTTCTAATCTTTTAGGACTGTGAGGAACAGCCGTTTCAGTAAGCATAGATAACTCGTTTCTCGCGATTGGTTGACCTGATCCACCATGTCAAGATATCAGCTATCGATTGAAACTTGATGGCGAGGTATTGATAAATAACTACGCTGCATCAGTGATGTACATTTCCGTTTCACTAGAAAGTGAGCTGCACAGGTTGTGTGAAGGTTATTATGACGCTGTTTAGTTTTTCATTTTTTTATTAAATGAAACTAAGTTTGGTTCGTATTCAAATTCCTACTCCAGTGTACCACCGCTCTATATCTGTTAGCAAGGTGGCACTAAGAAATCTTCTAAGTCTCATATCTTTTCTAAAACTACCAATGTAAGTTTTGTGAAAATCGCCGCTTCATCTCTAAGTGATGTAATACTGTCCCCTATCTGCGATACACTTGCTTTTATCTTCAATTTGTAGCATAATCGATGTGTTTAAACGTAATAGAAATTCACATGTAAGGAAAAAAGTAACACGTCTATGTATTGTTTCCCTTTTAAGGTTTTAATCGAAATGCAAGTATTCAGGACTCTGTCCATCCAACAAATAATCATCAAGACACTTCTACTACATCTACAATCCATGTCGCACCAGTACTGCGGCCAAAACCTCCCAGTTCACTGACAAATATCAATGTTCTTCAAGGAGTAAATTCTGGGTTTTTTCTGATATAATGTTTGTTAGTTGTACGGCTGTTATCAATATAAAAGTAAAATTTGGGGACTGTGGTGATATAAAAGGATGTCTGCACATTGAAGTAAAATTTTCTTCCGTTTTACGTTTGTGCTTCCATTTTAATTCATTTATTGGATGTATCACCTTGTGGAACAGTATGATTTACTGAATTGCGTTTCCAACACAATTTATCGTCCGTGGTCATATCAAGCCTCGGTAGCTTAGTGGGTAACGCTTTTGCATTTGGAGCGATATGTACTGGGTTCGAGTCTCAGTGGTAATAACACCACTCACTGGGGTGGATTTGCATCCAGGTGGCTAGTCCAAAATAGGACGAAACAGGCATCCTGGACTTCACGGCTAGTCACTAAGACTAATGCAAACATTCTCTTATATTACCACGATGCCCAAATTTTACTCTTACATTAATGAAACCTTCTTTTGCTTTTTGAGCCTGTTGTAATTGCAAGCAGAATCTACAGATTTGTGTATAATAATGTCGAATATCAATCAATATTCAAAATGTATCAGTCCCCACAAACCATCGATTGCTCAGTATTTATAAGTGGCTTACTTCAAGACTGGTTTGTTGTGTAGTTAGGATTTGCTGCCACGTTCCGATTCCCTGAATGAATTTCACTGAGTCAGTAAAAATAAAGATATTTTTGTACGTGTTCCGGATATTCAAACAATGTGTACTAACTAGGATTAAAGTGTGGTTAAAGGCTGGTGCTATGAAAATCAAGCAAAGAGGTTGCATGATGATGTCGTTAAAAGTATTTAATGTTTCTTTAAATATCATCTGGTAAATAATTAGCTCCTCGATGCTTCAAAGAATTACAGAATTACCTGAAAACTTTCGAAGTCGATCATTGTAGGCCGAAAATTTGCGGAAAGCCGTGTGTTTATACGTTTAAGCTTCAGGTTAGATAATTTAATAAAGTCGATAGGGTATTTCTGACATTCAATGACATCCAGAGCTAAACGTCATCATCGTCTCTGGACAGCTTAGCCTTGTCCAACATGAAGGATTCTGGATCTAATTCATAAAGTTGTTAATCGGTTTCATATACTATGGTCTTTTTCTCTTCTGTTTCTTTCGGAGCGTTATTCACATAAGTGAAAGGGCGAAAAAACGTCCGGCGTTTATCATCGGACTCGTGGATACTGAGGGTCCACCTAGAAGAGTTAGGAAACTCTGATTCCAAAGTAATGGTACTCATGGGCTACAGGTTCTAGATGGGACGAATGGCTCATGAACCTATTTCGACCACCGGCAACCATCGGAATGCAGCTCCTGATGTTGCTCCACTGTCTTGTGGATTAGGCTTTTAAGTTAGGCTTAGTGAGTAGTGGTCCTTGAAGACAACCACCTAGTTCGATCTGGGTGTCCGGAGTATATCTAAGCCCTCACATAACGTATGAAATCACAATATACATCACAGATTTTGAAGCGCTCACGCGTTTCTGGAAATGTGCCAGCCTTCTGCACGGCGAAGACTTTAACTAATTGTTCATTTTATTACTATTATATTGTTTTTGTTGCTTTTACATGTGAGTTGTATTTTTTTTTACTATCACCATTTTATCGTGTGTCTCTATCTTCACTTCACTCAGCTGGTCTCCATTGCTGAGACTTCTGGTCTGTTTGTACCATTTTGAGTCGCTAAAGATGTCCTCCAGTGCGACATCTGACCCTGTTATCCTGAAACCACGTGAACCTTTTAAGCTTGCCATCTTCAACGTTCATACCTTGATGCAGATCGGACAAAACACAGGTTTGGCTAGGGCTTTGGAAAGCCTCGCTATTGATAAATGCTGCACTCAGAGACCCACACACAAGATCCGACTGAAGTGCTTCGAATTAGTTCCCCATCTGTTAGCTCGAAAAATGTATTTCATTTGCGCTTATCCAGGAACCGTGTAGCATCGAGAACCGGCCTCTCTGATGTCGATGTCGATGTCGCAGTACTCGAATGAATCCTCATCAATAGTTATTCATGTGGTGTTGAGCTAGAAGGTTCATCTCGAGTTAGGAGTAACCGGCAAGAGAAACGATGTCTCTTTATCATTTCTGCCTATGCTGCGACGGAATACAGCCCGGTTGCAAACAAGGATGAATTCTATCATCAACTAAGCGACCCCAACCAAGTGTGCTCGACAGATATCGTAGTGCTAGCTGGGGACTTAAACGTTCAGGTCAGACGTCTAGGCTCAGAGGAGAGTCCTCCTGTTAGCCAGTGGGGACTAATTGGCTGCAGCTGGGATAATAGGGATGGTCTTCTGCAGCTTTGGCATAACACAACCTATTTCTAGCCAGCACCAACGTTCGACACTGCCATTGTGCCACTTGGCGTTCTCTTTCTGCCACTCGAGCCTGGACTCAAATAGATCATATTGCAACTGTCTACCGATGGCGTGGGTGCATTTATTATTTTTATTATTAGAACAAAAACATGGTACAGCAAGGGCACAAAAAAAAATATAACAGCATTATGAAGACATAAAGTGAAAGGAAGAATAGAATGAATTGTAGGACAGTCCAGTTAGATGCATTCAAAAAAAAACATTCACGACTTTTCAGCAGCATAAGATGAAAGAAGGAAGCTACAGTATGACCTCCACGTTTCTGTTTTGAGCTATATCTGATTAACGCCTCAACCCACTGAGTTGCGTTATCTCTCGGACCCTACCCAGGGAGTTATGCTGCAACAACACATGCTAACCCGATACAACTATGCTTCATTCCTCAGCGCTATATCATGCACTCACCACCCCTCCGTTTCTTCTACCCAGTTCTAGGGCTGACAAACAATGAACGGTATGGAAGCCATTGGAACGACATGTGTAATATATGTTTAAGTCACAGAAACCGGTGTTTCTAGATGACTTCACTTGTTGAATAACCATCTCCATCATGCCCAAACAAACTCGTACCTCAGAATTACATACATGGTGTTGCCACCGGACATGAGCAATCCTACAGAGACAACGATGATCAAACACAGTATCGTCACACATCCTCAGCTCAGAGAGGCCAGGTTTCAGGGGCGTAGAGCAGAACTGCTAGCACCGAAGCGTTGTAAACGTGACCTTTTACGGTCAGACTAGCATCGCAACGGCGCCAAAGGTGGCTCAGATTGACGTATGCCGCTCTGGCTTTTGATATTCGGTTAGGAATCTCATCACATATAACTACCCAGATACACGAACTTTTCGACTACTTCTAATGTTTCACCACTGAGGGGTGAGTGCAAGCATAGGTTCCTGCCATTCTTGCAAAAGTACTTTGCACTGTAATGGCGCAAAGCACGTACCGTACTTACAGACACTTGTCGCCAACTAGTTAAATACAACTTGACTATCCTGTGTTATCGCGCGGTAAGACGATATCATATGCATATTGAGGGTTAGATATCCATTTTCCGAGTAGTGGATCTACACCACACCTCCTTCAGAACTGTCTCAAAAGTGCCATCGATAACAAAGTTAAGGAGGGATAGAAAAATTGGGCATCCCTGCCTAACCTGGTTTGGAACAACGGAACAGGTGGTTGAATGCCCTCACTCCTTCTGAGATGTTATTATACAGGAATTTTAAGATGTTGAGAAATTTCTCAGGCACGCCCCTCTCTAACAGACAAATCCAGAGTACGGCTCTGCCCAGAGAATCGAAGGTAGCCTTTAATGTCAAGAAACACAATTATTGGCCCGCAATACGTGTGACGATGTTCAAGCATCTGGTGGGGGTAAACACATGATCAATGCATCCACGACCTGAACAAAACGCGGCCTGCTCCTCGCGAATCATTTCCTCACATGTTTTGCTAAGTCTGCGAAGTATGATAGCAGGCACTATTTTCGACGCAACTGATAACAGACTAATACCCGGATGATTGTCGCATACATTATGTGGACCTTTGTTAAGATGGTCACAACGATGGTTTCATTCTAGGGTTATGGAATACTCAGTCTGCTATACCTTCTGAAACAATGTAGTCAGTTTGATGACTAGAGTCGTTCCTCCATTCTTGGAAAGAGTCAGGGGTAAGTTGTCTGAGCTGGGGGTCTTGTGGCGTTTCAAAACTTAAAATTCACTATGGACCTCGGCTTCGTTAGGTGGGTCAATGTTAACTGATCATTGAGCACAATACACCGAAGCTGACAATGCTGGAGCTGTGGGCCAGGTGGAATGCTTTTCGAGGTGCTCCACTCAGCATTCCAGGCGCCGTTGAAGATTGTTTATCGGTGTACCATCTACCTCATAGACCGTCTCACTACCAACTGACCTCTTGTTGCCAGTGGTTCGAATGAGCTGGAACAGCTTCCGACTATTGCCAGGTGTCATCGCTGCTTCCATCTCACTCGCACGTCCTGACCTCCAATCCTCACGGTCACTGCGTGGACGTTGTGTAATCTTTCGCGTAAGAAACGCTACTCAGTGCGTTGAGGCGTTAATCAGACAGCTGAGAATAGAAACGTGTAGATCATACTGTAGCTTCCTTCTTTCATCTTATGCTGCTGAAAAGTCGTGAATGTTTTGTTTTGAATGCATCTTACTGGACTGTCCTTCTAATTATTCTATTCTCATTGCAATTTGGCTGGTTGTGGCTAGCAGAAGAATGAAGACGCGCATTTCGTCCTGCTTGGGACTCGTCAGCTGGATGTGCCTGCACCCCAGTGATGTTGTTCCCACTGACACTCGAACCTCGTACCCATTACTTCAAACGCCAAGGCGTCATCCACTATGCCACAGAGGAACGATAGCCACTTCTTTTACAGCGGGTGATAGTTATTACTATTTAGTTACATACTTGTTATTCTCCGTTGTTGTTATTGAGGCATCCACATAGGAGTCCATATGAGAATGGATATCGAACAATTCGATCCAACAAAACAACGGAGAATAACAAGTATGTCAATGAATAGTAATATTCTTATTGTGTTTAATTTTTATCCACTTCCTTTCGCTTTATGCCTTCATAATGCTGTTATATTGTTTTTTTGGTGCCCTCGCTGCACCATGTTTGTGTTCTAATAATATTCGTAAGTTGGACAACCTGATGAGTACACGGTCTAAACATTTAAGCTTCTTCCCCCTGTTTTGCTCAGGTTTGTTTATCTCGAAGATTAGACCAACAAACGTTGAGCTATTCGTCAGCTTACACTGGTTGTGGGCACTTTTGTCAGTTTCGCAAGCTTGTTCAGTCACTTAACCTTTGCTTGTCTCTCTCCGTTCTCACTTGATCCAGCTCTCAGTATAGCTTCTAGCAACTCAAGATGATACAGCTATTATGTTTACCACAACCTTGTTCGTTTCATTATCGTAAATACCCTTTCATTTTCCTATCCAGTGTTGCCAAATCTTGATAGATGTATTCACGATTGTAGTTGTTCTGATCACTAGTTATCCTAAACCGCCTGGATTTTTAGTGTGACCGGACGCGCCCTCCACTCGTTATCTGTCTACTCAAGGATGTCATGAGGCGTCTGTTGCAACATAGTCTCTTCGACTACCTCTATAGTAGTCTCCATATTCAGGGTAGCATAAGTAACGATGAAGATTTCACTTGTGTAAGCTATGTAGCTCGGGCAACTTCTTGTCGAGTTCTGGTTTGACGAAGTAGCTAACCCTTTTGGTGAGGGTCCTCCGAAAAGCTTGCACGAAGTAATTATCTGGGAACAACTCTGCCTCCTTGGACACTCGGTTATTATTTCTTAGACAGTGATCAAAACTGATGAACTTGCTTTCTTTGATAATCGCACTTTCACCTCCAGCGGTCCGCTGTTCTCCTTGGTCCCATAAACTACAAGCTCAGTCCGCCTGCCTGCTTCCACATTCGCTCAATAATCTGTTACCGGCTGAGAAACACCTACCTTGCATATATTTAAATGTATCGCTTCTGCGGGTCATTTCCTGCCATCAATTCCTATAGATCCTGCAGAAACCCAGCCTTTAGGGTAGCCCAAAACAATTGGTTCATTCATTCTAGTTTGAGATCAGCATCCCTAACTCGTCGTACGGTTTTCACTCTGTTTTCGTGGGATGCAAAACTGCATCCCCGTTGACATACCGAAATATACTGCTCCTCTTTTCACTCACCAGCACTTCCATATACTGCTTGTGCCACTGCTAGAGTAGTGTAAATTACTACTGCAGAATCATCTCCTGACAAAGGCGTGTTGAGCAGGATTTGGAGAAGGTGGGTCGTGACCAACTCGCATTCCTCCGACTTTAGACTTTGTTACGTAATAACTTGGTCAATGACCCTGCATATTGGTACGTCTTTCGCACCATTCTACCAGTCACCGCCATGGGTTTTCAGCCGTGAAACACTCTTTCTTTGAAATCATTTCGGCTATCGAATCTGAGTAGACGCGCAGTCATCATTTCATTTCCCTACTCTCCGCTGGTGTTCGCTCTGCTAAATATTAGTTCCTGGACTTGGACGCATCCTCACTTGATGCAACCTGATTATATCCGCGTTAACACTTGAAAAATGACCTTCAGGCTCCACTTTTGATGGTTGCCTAATTCCTCGGAATAAAGATCATAAGACAACAGGTGTATTGGAACTTCAAAATGTGTACAGAATACAGCGGTTCATTGACTTTAAAATGACTTCGGCCATTTCCATGCCTTTCTAAAAGAATATTCTCTATTGATCTTGTCTCTTAACCCAATATGATATTCACACGTATTATTATATCTTTTTACGAAACCTCGTAGTATACTGATTAGTTGTGGAGGATTGTGGTCATCCTGAGCTTGCCTGAGGGACCCAAACATTTATAATGGACAAATGCTGTAGAGTTTTAAGGAGCAGAGGTAAGTCAGTTGACACGGTTGTGAACCTTCATCGACTAAGATGGTTGGGACATGTGCTGCGCATGCCTAGTTGCCGTCTACCTCTTCATACAATGTTGGGGGAAGTAGGTTCAGGCTGGAAAAAAGCTCGAGGTGGCCAGACTAAAATATAACATCAATCTATGAAGTCATTGACTGTTAGTTTGTGTCATGTGGGGCGGTGCAGATCAGCCGGTTGGAGTCCGCGAGACAAGAGGAACCAGTGGTTGGAGACTAGGTGATATGGCTCAGAACCGAAGTCAGTGGAGCAGATGTATACACACATTATCCTCATCTTAACGACGCTATACTGAATCTCAGCATTCTCTCATTCTTCCTTTCTCTCTTTTCGTACTTCATATCTCTTTTGACTGAGTTATCTTATCTTCATCTTGCAGTACACTGTCTTTTTACTTGGTGTAGTGATATGAGTTGTGGCAACTCGGACCGCTACGCAGTAATGTTGATGATGATGAATACTATCTCTCTTTTTGATATGTCTGGTCAACAAACAAACATGAAAAATGCCTCTAATTCTAGACTTTTCGTTCGATTATCCCTTTTAATGGTACTCTTAAGGCAATTGTAATCTCACACATATTCTTTTCCGAAATGTCCTTTGAGTGTGTGATGGAGGGTTTTATAGTAGGATTCGTGATGTCGAAATGACTAGGAGCATGGTCACTTAAGACTGGTTAAAGAGTTAACGTAGTTTCAGTTCAACGTCTACGTATATATACATCTGTACTCTTTAGGCAAATGAAGGAGTTGAAAATGATATTGCACGGATTGCTTAAGCTGTGTTAACTTGGTATCTTCTGAATGTTGTTGTCTAATTAATGAGTCATTCTCAGTGTATATATGCAAACAGTTCATATTATGAAGCAGTGGAGTTGAACTGTTACTCAGAATTATTGTTTTAGTCGTGTCATATTTTCAGCTGAACTGTTTATCGGTTGGTCGCAAAGCAAAATCAGTTGGTACAAATTCCCAACCGTTTTTATCAGTCAGATCCTTTAGGTATCATTAACATACATGTTAACATCATTAAACATCGATTCAAATCGTTACATCTTACATCAATAGACAGATCAAAAGGTAATAAGATAAAAGGGTTTAAGGAGAACAAGAGGGGTAATTATGAAATGAAAGTAATATACTCAGTTTATATTGAAAGCCAATAATGTGGAAGAGGATGAGACCAAGCAAACGATAAGATTTTATATAATGATTAGAATGAAAATAGACTTTGAATTCATATGCTCCACTGAGATAGATTCTAAGCTACATCATTTCAAGTCTTCAACCATCAGACGCGGTTGTGTCACAGATATCAATCTAGAGGTCTAAAATGTCCTCAGACTCGTAGTAATTGTTAATGGGAAGAAGAGGTTGTTTGTGTCTCTTACACATTGACATATAGCATGTAGAGCGATGGCTCAGTGGTCTGTTCATTAATTCACCAACCACTCTGTTGCTTAACCACCTACTTTGACCTAGGTGAACAAGCGATGTAACTAGCTTTCATAAATAATATGCAAGGTACATTTTCTTATTTATAATTGTTAGAGAAAGACTTTTGGTCTTTGTAATTGCATCCAATTCCCTGTTGCTATTCTAGTTCGACACAGTTTCTGCTTAAAACTTCTTGAAACTGTCTGATCAAAGATAAATCAATTTATAGAATGATTTTAATATGCACTGTTTTATATCTCCTCTTACATCTCTTTTCGCTATACTACTTATGTTTCCCCAATAGAAAGCTTCTTTTCCTCGTTCCGAAAAAATCCAATCAATTCACGACGAAAGCATGAAAACACCAGCAGCAGCAACAGCAATAACATTCAACAGTACCTTCAGCACCACCAGCAAACCAAATCAAATCAGTAGCATACCATCTAATAACTGCACAACTCAGGATCAGCATGCACTCTATTTTGAAGCATGTACAAAGGCAGCCAGAACTATCATTTCCAAAGAAGTAAGTGATGCTATAGAAGCTGATTGTTTTGATTTACTTCTTATCCTGTTTACGTTTGTTTTAAGGATGACACTTTGTATAGCTTCAGCTGACCCTGGTTAAAATCAGTGCTATTCCTTGTTAGACTTACCTTTCTGTGGTGTATATAAGAAGAGTATGGATATCACTACTAGATATTTTTGTAACTCATTTCTTTTACCATCGTCTTTTTCTTGACTTATTACTTTGGAACCAGGGTTTTCTAAAACTTTTTGCTAAACGTTTCTCACCAACTATCCTTTTTTAAACACAGGACAGCTATTTTAAGAACACATTCATCAATAGCTGCCTACGCCCGATACTGAAGATCAGATGGCCAGAGTAGTAGGAATAAGCAACAAGGAACTCTGGCTGGTTGGCAACGAACCAACCAAGAACCTATCACCCAACAAATATGCAGGAGGAAGTGGAGATGGATTGGGCATACACTGAGAAGGTCGACTGGGGACATCACGTGCCAGGCCAGGCCGTCGAGTGAAATCCAAAGAGGAAACGACGAGTTGGGCATCCGAGGTGAGGGTGACATGGAGGATATCATGTAAGGAAGAAATGAAAGCTTGTGGGCAGTCATGGAGCGAGGTGTAAAAGACTGCAGAGAAGAGTATACAATGGAGGTGTGCTACTGAAGCCCTGTTCCACTAGGAACCCAAGGGACAAACAATAATAATAATAATAATAATAATAATAATAATAATAATAATAATAATAATAATAATAATAATAATAATAGACTTTTTATCGTTCAGGAATGAATACATTTAAATGTAGAATAAATTTCTATTCACTTCAGACTTGTTAAAACAGAATCAAATTACAAGTACAGAGTATTCAGCTGTAGATGTATTGTTAAATAACCGGGAGTTTGATTCATTTCGGAGGTGGGGCCGATCTATTTCAAAGTCGTATTCATCCCAAACAGCGACATCGTGGTGCATATTGTTGGTTACCATAACAGGATGGGGTAGTTGTTCAATGCTCGTAGGTTTTCAATAGCCCTCCAAATGAAGTTCTGTAGTGAATACTACCTTAAGAGTTTAATATCGAATTCATCTGTGCTGCTAGTAATATGGAAATGCTGAATTATAATACAAATTTTATGTTGCATTTTATCTATTCTAATCTACAACGTCTAAACTACGCTTGATGTAGCGAAACTCATTGAATCACATTGTTGAGAAAGTTGAAACATTTCCTTTTAAGACGGCAAAAACAGTCTAGAACCTGGTACATAGTTCAAGGTGTCACACTTTGTAACAGCATTTAACAAAAAGCTGATAGAAAAGAAAGCAGTATTGAAGTAGATATGAGAAGACAAGAAAAGTCATTGAAAACTATTACACATGTTCGCTGTTTTGACCATTTTTGAAAGTCGAATACCACGCTTTAAAGCAGGTGGTCAGTTGGCATGCACACTACTTATTCGGACCACCCCAATCAGCTCAGGTATACAAAATTGTCAACCAACTTATTTTCCTTGCCTATTACTCTACACAAGACCTCAACATTCATGACATACTGGTTTCATAGTACTGGAGAGTTAGAGTTGCGTACAGTCATATCCGTCAGTACATACAAAGTTGGATATAAGTGATGACAGTAGGTTTCTCTGGCAAACTCGAGAGATCGATGGGACCTTAAATTATGACTATCTGTTAACTCTTACACGTCTGTGTGAGTTCGAGTGGAGAGCCTTGATCAACTCTTAGCTAATTGTGGATACTACCTTCATAGCCAGACGCTGCAACGACACCTATGGGTTAATATAATCGAATTATGGCCAGTTTTGATCACCTGAGTGATGCCTATGTATGAAAACCTATCTTATAGTGAAGATCTGATCGCTGCACCCTCGAACGGGTCTAAAGTCTGCCTGGTTCTTACGAACTGTGGTTAGTTGTCGGGTGTCTACAGTCCCTAATTTTTAGACATGCTGTTCGTCAAACTGGCTTCCTAGTGTTTGTTACACATGGACATTCTATTGAATGTACTGGGATTATCAGGGATTTAAACTAGTCTCACAACCTTACATCTGGTTTCCATCCGCTACCCACTACCTCTGTCACTCGACTTCATACTTCCTTAAGCAAATCTGATGGCAAATCGTCAGGTCCTGGTTATCTGCTTTACTTCACTTTTGAAACTGCCCTTTTAACTTCCAGAAGAGTCGAAGGACCAAGATCCACGTTTGGTTCAGAGTTGGGCTGTTTGTTGGATAACTAATGGACTTGTGTGAAGCAGTTAAACTGTTCTTCAAAGTGTTCCACCCAACGTTCTAGCCACTTATGCTGAGAGGTTATCGGGTTCCTGTCCTTTTCGGTGATGGTCTCACACACTATCTTCTTCCCCTTGGCAGTATCCTTATTAGGCCTAAATAATTCGCGGGTATTATAAAATGTTGATGTTTTCACCATCTCATTCGCCTTCGCCACCCACCGCTGTTGGCAGTAATAACAGAAACTCTTGATCAATTTACGTTTGAGCTGCTTCACCTATTCATTATATTCAGCCGGGATCAGTCAGTTTGAATAAGGCTGTGAAAGTCGACTGACCTTTGTTAACCTTCGGATGAAGGTTACCAACTGTTCTTACCGCCGTTTTACAGTTAACTGAATACTTAACCAGGTTTCATCAGGAGGAAAGTGCCTGCTATGTTCAGCTAAGTGCGTCTTTTGATAACCTTTGTCGGTTCGTTGGCACGGTATACCGTAAATGCTTCCTGGATACCTTCCCTGTTGACGCAGCTTCCCTGGTTGAACTTTAAAGTTGTTGTGGCTACATCTGAAAGTCTTGCTGTATTTAGGGAAATTGACATCTTGCAATAGAATTCATTCTTTGTGTCATGCAAACTGCAGTCGATAGGTACGTTGTCGGAGATTATGAATATGCGTCTGTAAGTTTCATGATCCTTCATAGTTCTCGCAGATCCATTCAGTCGAACAGCGTATGGATGGCTATTAACTGGCATTAAGTCAAGAAGGGCACCTTCTCTTCTGTAGCCAGTTCATAGGAACCGGTTTGTGAATCCTTGGACACTCACATTTACCACTTCTTCCAGTTGGTTTTAAGTGAATAACCACGTTTGAATCTGAGAAACTCAGCATACCTCCACAACTGGAAATTTTTGGAGTTTCGACATGAGACACTTATAGTCCGACTTGGCATATGAATTCAGCAGGGTGCTTTTAGGAAATTGGGATTGGTGTTTTGTTGGCTTGGATAGTTGTCATAGACAACACTGACATCACGAATTGAAGGTAGGCATGGAGACAAAGATAATAAACGAAGGTTATGGCTATTCGGCTCTTGCACGACTCTAGAAGTGTTCAAATTTTATAGCTGCTCACACAGTGAACTTTGCCTTTTCAAGGTACATGAAAGAGAGTAAGGAAAATGTTTGTGTGACTGCAACACCTACAGGACATCTGCTTGAGGCCTGCCAAATTCAGATTTTTGAATATGTTTATTGGGGATTTAATTGTTCCAGCGCTGGATAAGAAAGGCCGATACCACCGACGCTGGGAAACCTCAGAATATTATGGAATGGGTTATTTTTTGGGTTGACCTTTTCTGACTCCTCCTCCATCTTACCACACGGAAGGTAGCATCACTACGGTACTTCTGGTCATCCATGAAAATGCTGCCACTCCCAGTTCAGCCAGCATTAGGACTCCGCTCTCGGACCAACATCTTAGCTGAGTCATTCACATTCATTCACTACTATTTGTCTTAACAACAAACCTTTCTGTTGTGATAGAACCTCCAGGAGCTTATGTTCTAGCCAGTGTAGCTCGTTGCATCACTGTGATATGCAAACCTGACCACCACATCAAGGTAGCAGCTGTCAGTTGGGAGAGATAGTGTGTGCTCTTTTACGGTCTCGACCACCAACGCAAGTGATCTAAAACTCTGAAACTGATCTTTTTATCCCAATAATGCTAATGAATGCGTCAACCAGACTTACTAAAACTCATCCCTTCATGCCTAGTCTCGCAGAAATCACTTCTCAGTTTGTTACTGCAACAACTCCAGGTTTGATCATTATTGTCATTATTGTTGACGTTTATGCATACAGCTGATACTTGATGCTGTGATTCTTCCACTTATTTGTTGAAAATTTTTATTACTTGGCCTTCTCTTCTCACTGGTACCACTTAAACTCATTAGCTAACTTATCACTTCGACTAATTCTCTAATGTCCATCAGTTTCGTCGCGTTCACTAGCTGTAAGCTCACTTTCTGCAAGCTATCAATCCAGTAATAGTGGTTGAGACTCTTCATTCAAGTTGGGCAGTTTTTTACGCATCAGATTTGTCAACGTCACTACCAATATCAATATATTCCGAACTTCGAATAGATGTAAAAGCTTAATATCTATGTGTTTTGATTTGATACCATGCCACTAGTTGTTTGTTCCGACAATTTTAGACATATACTGTATTCATGTCATCCAAAAATACTGCTTGTAGATAATCTCGATTCGTCTAATGAAGTGGTCTATTTTTGAGAACTCTAGTTCATAAAACTCTCCCTCCTTTTTCTTGTTTAATTTTTCCAGGTTTATTCAGGCTATACAGAGTTACTACACATTAATGCGGCTGTAAGAAATTTATTTCTTGCAAATTTCGCGAGTATATTTCAAGATTATGAAAATTTCCTAGTGTTGGATAAGAGTTTCGGTGAAAATTCAGGTGATAATTGTGAAAATATTTGTTCCGGTCTACAAGTATTTGATAAAGTTGGCTTCTTAAGTGATCAGCCAGAGACGCATTTACCATTTTTAAGTGCATTCCTAGAAACACAAATGTTTGCTAGCTTTTTAGACTCGCGTATCAACTGGAACAATTTATTCAATAGTTTATCAGACAGTCAAGCTATTCAATTCACCAATTCACCTCCAATGCATTTAACTGTTTTCCATCTGTTATTGTCGAAATCGCGCAATGATAGAAAGGCAATATTTTGCCATCACGCCGGTGATAGCGATCGTTCTACTACTACTACTACTACTACTACAACTACTACTATGGACACAACCGGTTCGCCAGACAACAATTTTTATAATTATGTACTCGGTTATCAACAGAAACAATGCAGGACAACTGATTCACACTTTCCCGATTTTAATTCCCAGCCAATTTTCGATAATTTTAACAATCGGATTAACGATGGTTAGTTAACTTGTATGATTAGTGCTTTTGCAGATATGGCGTGTTTATTTTAAGTGCTTCCTTTTTATGAGAGTTAAATACCATAGTTTCTAGGTGCTTTATGGATAACTGAGCAATGAAGTGGTGATGTATCATGTATTAAATATTACGGGTGTGAAGGCCTACGATACTGTCAAGCTAAAAGAAACTGGAATGGTAAGAAGGTGTTTAACTGTCCACTTCTTCACTCCACCTTCAAGAGTATGGGCCATCTCTTGGTGCTCCCATATACTAAGTATTTTTGTGTTTGAAACATGTAAATAGAATAGAGTCAACTAAGTAAGGCTTTTTTTTCAAGAATCTCACCTATATTTTACTTTATCTGATCACTGTATTTACTTCCACTGCAAACATAATGAGATGACTAATTATTGAATTGTCGAATGTTCTACATCTTAGTCGGATGGATGCAATCAGCCGAAAGCTCTGGATCTAGATTTCTTGCTTGCTGGCACTCGTCAGCAAGGCGCTTCTGGTACATTGAGGGAACTGATGTACCCCATGAGATTCCAACCCACATCACCCATTGTTGCAGTCATCGACGTTACCGCTGAGCTATTCTGACTGCTACTGACCTGTAGGACTGGGTTAGGTACTTCGATTAGTCACTGAAAGGATAAAAAATCAATGAATATTCCACAACTTCCGTATGCATTAGAGTTTTGAAAACTTTAACTAGTTAGTTAATTTTGCCAACTTACAGTAGATACGGATGGGGAAAGTAATGATTGTCATATTAAGATATAATATCAATCCATGAAGTCGTTAACCGTGGGTATAAGCTTGTTGGTTACTGCAAATCTATTAAGAAAGTCCTCAGGAATCGCAAAAATAATGATTGAAATAGTTGAGTAAAACTGTCTGAAGCCTATGCTGATTGTGCAGATGTGATCGCCAGTCATACTCCATCTGTATCTTAACATACTATTAGGTTCATTTGTCGTTTCCTAGCTATTTGTCCTTCCTGGTTCTCTTCGAGTCAAGCTTGCTAATTTTTCAGAGGATCGACTGTGTTCAACATCTATCGAAATCAGATATTTTAAAAAAGTCATTGAAAACAAAAACTGTTTTGTTTCAGCCTGGATTCCTCAGTAGCTTGTATTTGCAGCCGTAAACGAGATCAAGGTGAGGACTTTGAGCTGTTGCGACAAACACTTTATTTCCTTGATGTTCAAGTGTCCCAACTTCAACTGAGCGATCATATATCATAACCATCGTCCAATACCATCTCTGTTGATCCATCGTCGCACCTAACGTTTTTTGACTTACACCCAGAATTCATCTGAAAACCAACTACCAAAG
Source organism: Heterobilharzia americana (assembly GCA_944470555.2). Taxonomy (NCBI): domain Eukaryota; kingdom Metazoa; phylum Platyhelminthes; class Trematoda; order Strigeidida; family Schistosomatidae; genus Heterobilharzia; species Heterobilharzia americana. The sequence goes on from OX104134.1 coordinate 7,603,796, forward strand.
AACTATGGAATTCGATAGTGTTCCGTTGTGTTTCACTAAAGAAATATCTTCCCTACCTCAAGTACTTAGTTTGCGTTGTAACAGTCTATTTTGTTCCATTGCATCTCAATGATAAATGGATGTTAACATTAGATAAAATGAGTCACGGTTGTTTAGTCACCCATGTGTTCATGGTATCGTTCTGGTTTCGGTGAAACAATTTTGAGATTATGATTACATATCAACTGGAGGATTTGAACTATTTTGAACTACCACCTATGTGACCACGAGATGTCAGTTGTTGCAAGTAATGCTGAAATGCAAAATTACTGGATTTTTTTGGATTTTCATGAGGATATAGGCTTCCTAGTAATAGGAAGTGGTTTAATTGAAAACCAACATTTTAAGTCATCAGCCGTTAAGGTAGCAGTTTTTGAATTCAACTTTTGTTTCATGTTACTGTATGGCCAGGAAAAACCTTATTGGACAGTTTATCTTACAGTTGATCAGTTGAAATAACTATCCAATCTTTGACCTAACCGTTTTATATGTTCATGAAAACTGTATATAAATGATGTATTTTTTTCGAATAAAGTGTCTTCCTTACAGTCACAGGCCACTCTCTGTTTTCTGATTTTCGTGGCTCAATGAAGTATAAAGTTCTGAAGGCGAACAGTCGCTATTTGTATCCAGTTTAAGTGTCTCATCACGTTATTATCGTTTCCATATTATTATTATTATTATTATTTACTCGGTCACTTCATCTACTTGACGTTAATGTGATCATAGCTACTTTCGCTTTTTATTCCAGTATAGTTGCTGAATGTTTGGGTATGGTGTACTTCATTTTCGCCCGATTTATTATTGCAGTTCTCTTGATGTATACTTATTATTACTTATGCATATTTTTTTTGTGGTTTTCCTTATCCTAGTCATAGCGGTGGTGTAACATGCTCTTTTTTGTTCCGGGCAATCTATGTATATGATTATAGTATGGGGTTGGTTTGGTTTACTTCGCAAATTTGGTTTGATATGTTAAAGAATGGACATAAGTCAACTTTATTTAGTGTACTTTTTCTCGTAAATCTTTTTTTCTGATTTCAGAACCCTTACCAGATTTGCTTTATGATATCAAAACAGAGTTGAATGTCAACAAAACCAATCATCAACTGTTGTATATGTTACCTTATAATTCTTCAAGTGTAACACCAACGACTAATGATGGTATTGTCCAGTATGGTAAATTTCCAACATTGAGCAGTGAGCTACTACGCTTTTATTCGCCAGATTCACAAATGATGATTGCAGATAGTCATCAGCAAAACATCACACCAAATTGTCAACAGCTTTTTTCAAATATTAAACATTCTATTAGAAACGACAGTTATAAATTACAGAATAATAATAATTCATTAGCACATAGAAAGTGTACAACTGTTTCTGGGAATCATTTTCATAGTGCGCCACAATCAGATAAAATTGGCCGACATATATCTCTTCCAGCTAGTTCAGGAGTTATATCACCGCCTAATCGATTGAATAATCAAATCGGTTGTATGTCTACACCAACAAAACGAGTGGCCCCGTTATCATCTATAATCAATACTATGAATACTGATGTGTTGCATAATTTGAATAAACCAGATACTAAGGTAGGGTCATATTAGGTATATAATTTGACTAAATATAAAGAAAGCGTATAAAAGCTTATCGTGTTAAAATTATACCATTTTCAGTTTACTTATATGTATAAATAACATGTAAAATGATTAATCGTAGAATTTTTTTCTGTGCACAAAAGAATCACCATTTTGTCCTATTTCAATGCCCCTTTTTTGGCCTAACTACAGCCTATGCTGTTCGGTAGCAGATAATTTTCGGTTAACATAAACCCTAGTAAGAAATAACGTGTTACAAAGTAAATGTTGAAAGTTCCATAAATGAGATATCTCGCAACCAATGATACGTTTGAATAACGTTGAATGAATAAGTAACGGTAACTAACTGAAGATTCACACTATTCAGAAACTAAGAGGATTTTGAAACCAGTTATAAGTTTTCTAGCCTGATTAGTGAGTTTCCTTTTGATCAAATGAAACGATCTCCTAATCATGTACGTCAACAGTTGAGTTATCAGTTACTCATTTCACCATCCTCATAACAGTTACAAGGAAATTATATATATATATATATATATATATATATATATATCATCCAATCCAATAATGAATTACTTCCTACTTCTGTTATTTGCAGTATGGGGACGTAAGTTGCATATTACCTAAGGATGAAGCAGTTCAATTCATCAAAGTTCTGAGCGAATATAAAACGCACCTAAAAGAAGTAAAAGAATGAGGAGTTTGGAAATTAGAAAGGATGAAATCATCTATTTAATTGTATTCGAGTAACAGCTTCAGCTATGTGTATAGGATGGTTAGAAGTCCCATTCAGAGGGGTTGGATGGAATGTGATCAGTTATTTTCACTACTTTGTTCCTGTGTTTATCATAAGATCACTATCGACCATATAAAGTTTGGCTTTGCATTGACTTCACTTATCTCTTTCCTATCCTTGAAAGCTGATGCTCAAAAGCGTGTCTGTTATGCAATATAACCTCCTACACAGGAGCAGATGACCTGCTAAGCACATCGTAATGACCAAATTTATCTTATTTCCTAATGTGTGATTCTCTGAAGACTTGGGTTTTTCTTTTGAGAAGGCATACTCATGCATTTCGTTCATGTTGGATTCTCGACTTCGTTTTGATATTCTTTACTCCAAGAGTAAAAGCTAGTTGTATAGTATTCTGAATCGTTTAATAGTTCATCACTTCCAGTTACATACCTTTTAACCAGCCTCTAGAGAACATCCTATCATCCAGGACTTATCATATGGTCAGTGAAAATGGAAAATTCACTTTGTAAATGGTAAAACCCTGATCGCATACCGGTGGTTAACATTGACTCCCGAATCGTGAAGAAACTTGTGGCGTGTAAATCTTTTTTCGGCAATTCTGAATCGTACAAATCTATTACTAGATAATTAGTCTGAAAGATTTTATAATATTATTATTGCTATTTTTATCAATAGTGTTTTTGATTAATACTCTTCAGAATTCAATTATACCTAGTGGGAATAATGGCAAGTCGACAACAAATAGATCGTTTATTCATACACATCATCAGTTCGCTGATTTACAACGTAATGGAATGGCTCAGGCGAATTGGGATTTCGTTGATGCGTTGCTGGAAGAATGCAAACACCGGGTAGGGAGAAAGTAATTTTATCTTCTAATTGTCACCAGTTAAATGACTACTTGAATAAAAACATAAATAACTCTATGGTAGGCAATAAAAGTTATGTTATGAAGGCTTTTGTAGTAAGAAGAAAGGAGAATACTGGAAAAGGTATACATATCATTCATGATTTTGTTGGCAAGTTACTGTATGATAAGGAATCTTAGTCACATAAGTTAAACTAAAACTCTCCGTTTAGTAGGATTTTTCAAGCAACCTCTCGTCGTTATGTTTGAAGCAGACATGCCTTCACACTGCAACTTCAATTTTCTAGTCATAAGGTTGTATACTTTATCGACTGTTTTGATATGAACACCTAAACCCGAACAATACCCTTAAATCACCTTTTTGCTTGATTGTTCACAAAAAACGAATCAGAATCAATGATTGCTTCTTTTGACGTGTTCATCTCAAGTTGCAGTGACTAATCCTCTAAGAGATTCATCTACATAAAGCCAACATGGAATAAGCAACTAGCTAGTCTCTATGGCCACATGTCTCTTAGTAGAAAAAGAAATCTAGTTCATTCACTCAAATTTCTTATGTATACAAATACATGTATACATTTATTGCCTAGAATGTACAATCTGGTGAGAAACTCAGAGAAAAGAGATCTGTCTCTGTTTATTTCTCCATTCTCAAATGCAGGCGTCGCCCTATTGGTTGGTATATGTTTTAATATGTAATTTGTTAGTCTCTTTCATTTATTTCTCATGAGATACAACTATAGTCCTTTTCAAAGCTCTATCTGCAGAAAACCAACATTGAATGAAGAACTAACTAATGTTTATTGTTTGATGTCTGTCAGTTGAATTAGAAATCTTAACTACCCTCTGTCGTCAAGTGTAGAATGTCTATTGCACAGACTGTGTTGAAGTAGAATTTTTTATTATTAAGGAGTTTCACTTTGTGAAAACGACTCCTCTAATCATTTCAGTGATAAACACAAATACGCTGAATCAATAACCAATTCTGTTTCATTGATTTCAGTGCTCAAAGATTAATGAACATTAAAACTGCCTAAGAATGGTTTATCTAAGTCAGTCAACATGATGTTCTTCGCAGAGAAAGTTACTTCTAGATGCTGTAGACCATTCTCCTGTCTACATTGATTGGTCACTGAAGAGTGACCCATTTCATGTTATCTAGTCCTGAGCGCGAACCGACTTTTACTGACCAAGCTAGGGGACTCATCATCACAATGCACTTTAATTGATGTGAAATGGTTGCAGGCAATCGACATGAGGCGTTGGACCTACGTATTGTGCTTGTTGGCACCTGTACTTTCCTGATGACTGATGTCCCCTATGAGATTCAAACCTTCATTATCCAGTACTGCAGTCAGAGAGAGACGTTACCAGTGTTAAATATAAACCCCATCATTTGATCACTACCGTGTTATAAATTAGTTCATATGAAGCACACCTCACCAGCCGTAGGCAAAGATTACTTTCAACACACGTGCAAGAACATGTTCCAGCACTACTTTATAAGGTTGAAAGGAGAGCAGTTCGAAACTCTATGTATTGATCCTTCATTCACTTCGATCGTTCAACCAGTTTTATTAATGATTTTGTGATTGTTTATCTAATTCGTCGGAATCATTGAAAATTTTACTTGACCTCTTTTCCCATCATTCAATATTTACATCTAGAATCAAGGGACGATTATTTTCTCGCGAAACGTTTAGAAATATTATATGTACATAGAAATAAGCATACACGAACGTTTATGAATGTGAGGAATGTGAAGTGGAGTCAAAATAATGTGTGTAGCGTCTTATTGGCGTCCATTATGCTATGGTAATCAGCTGTATGGACATGAAAAACTTTTGCAGTATTCGTGATCTCTTATTTGATACATACTCTAAAACTTATTTTGCCCATAGTGATTAGACTCGTAATCGTTTTGAATACGCTCCATATATTATTATTATTGTTTGTCCCTTGGGTTCCTAGTGGAACATAAGGCTTCAGTAGCACACCTCTATTGCACTCTCTTCTCTGCAATCTTTTAAACCTGGCTCCACGACAGCCCAGAAGCTCTCATTCCTTCCTCACATGATATCCTCCATGTCACCCTCACCTCGGATGCCCAACTCGTCGTTTCCTCTTTGGATTTCACTCGACGGCCTGGCCTGGCACGTGATGTCCCCAGTCGACCTTCTCAGTGTATGCCCAATCCATCTCCACTTCCTCCTGCATATTTGTTGGGTGATAGGTTCTTGGTTGGTTCGTTGCCAACCAGCCAGAGTTCCTTGTTGCTTATTCCTACTACTCTGGCCATCTGATCTTCAGTATCGAGCGTAGGCAGCTGTTGATGAATGTCTGTAGTTTGTTGGAAATGCTTTTCGTGACGCGCCAAGATTCTGAACCATATAGCAGCACTGACTTGACATTGGCGTTAAAAATCCGGATCTTGTCCACGCTTTATGCTAAGTGCAGAAGATCTTCACACTGGTTTCAGGTTAATAAACGCCTGTCTTGCGCTCCATAGTAGCATTTATTCTTCAATGCTAGATAAATATGCATAAGACTGGTGTCAATTGTCAGAATGTGACCAATACAATCGGTTTCTAGTTTCTGTTAAAATTTTCATTGGTTCAAATAAGTTTGCAATGTAATATTCCCTTATTCTAAAAAAACTCGGTCTATGGAGACGTAGGTACCCACCATGTGCTTTTTGAATTGTAACGTTATGTTTTAAATGTTTCTATCCAACTAATTTCAGCTTTTATTTAACTAAAGCATCAGTTATCTGTCGCTGATTGCACAAATCCTACTGACTTTAGCTGTTCGTATACTATTAGTCATTCATTCTTGTTGACATGATGTAAACGTCTGCTTTAAACTGAGCTGGTATTTTCGATGAACAATATGATTCACTATCTGTCAGTTCAGAGAAAGGTTTCACCAACATTCTTGACGTGTGTTACGTTCATCTTGATGACTACCGGTGGACGCGCGTTTCGTCTTATTTGGGACTCATCACCTGGGTGTACATCCACTTTAGTGAGTGGTGTTGTTCCCACTCAAGATACGAATCCAGTACACATTGCTTCAAACGCTAAAGTGTTACCTACTGGGCCGCCTCTTGCACAGCGAGTAGCAGTTTTTATTGATACTTGTAATGCCCTGTTGCTATACTGGGTGGAATCACTCGACCTCAGTCCTGAGGATGAGTGGAAACAAACGTAAAATTTGCTTCTACGAATTCCTACCAATCAACTCTACGCACTTATTTGTCAAACCATTTAGCTTATCGGCACACGGATTATCAACAATAGCTTATGCGGACTTTTTTTCGGTTGTATCATTTGGTCATTAATTTATGTCATTTTCACTTATACTCTAAAACGTTTAAACCCTTAATTTCGTAAGTGGCATCCTGATATTCTGTTATTTTCTCCCTAGAAGCATTATATATATATATATATATATATATATATATATATATATATATATATATATATATATATATATATTCCGTTTACATGTAGACTAAACGCATGGTTCTTAAGAAAATCGGTCAAGAAGCTATTGAAATGGGGCATGTTGATCCAAATATTTCTGTTGTTGAAGAAAATACCTTAGTATCCGGTTTATGCGATCTTATGGAACGAATATGGTCACATGGTTTGAACAGGAAATTAGTGAGTATTATACACTTTACATGTTTATCAGTTTACGTATACACTTCTATTGATTATGATTTTTTTTTACAGCCATCTAATGATAAATGCCATTTGTTTATTTGTCCATAGGATCAATCAGGTACACTGTTTCATAGCAGTTATCCCACTGACTAGAATATTCTGTTGGTGAGGTCTTTTTACTCGAACAGTAATTTCAGTGGGAAAGATTACAAAGAGAGTTATCATCTGAGCTTGCCACAATAGCTGGTGTTCCACTCTATTCTCATTTCATTTTCATTTATCCTTATCGCAGAAATACTTTCGGAGTTAATGCTCATCGGCTGTTTATCATTTTCGCGCTGACTATCTTAACATATTTTCAACTTTCAAATGTATTGTAATACTCATAGGTTTGATTCACATTTATACCTAGTTTAAAAGCAGATTATGCAACAGTTAATTAAATCGATAACTCAAATAATCTAATTTGTTACAGCAGTGCTGGCTATTTGTTCGTCGATGAAGTGTTATGTGGATATGGAAGACAGCACTGATCATTCGCCACTGATATTATCTGGCGTTTCAGCGGCCTCAGTGTACGCCTGGAGAGTATGATGGCATGGTACAGGAATCGTTTACGTTTTACTTTGATAACCCATAATTTAATGCTTCGAAAAAAGATTGCATCATAATCTTAAAAAGCTTTGATCTATGGCACTGTTGAAGTGTTATTTACGTATAACGAGTCATCGAACGAGGAATATTGAAGTTAGATGCAGCATAAATGAATTTTCGTTATCTGTGATAGAAAGAAACATTTGCATAATGCCTGTCTCATATGTTTTTTGACTTCATACTGTAGTTAGTGCTGATGATGTCGTCTAGCAAGACGATGAAAGCTTCACGATTAAACAACCCAGCTGAGAGAACACAACACAACAAGATCATCCACCTGAGCTACTAATATTCTGCATTATTTCGAGAGACAACTTCCTTTATTTTTCTCCCGTTCATGGTGATTGATGCCTCTTGTTGTTGATGCTGACGTTGGTTGGGTATCTTCATCACCCCCATCTTCTTTACATTCACTTGAAGTCCCGTTTCCGCTGCCCTGCCTCTTCTGTTAATTTGTTAGCTTTTGCCTGTAGATCTTCGAGTTTGTGTCATAAGACATTAGACACAAATCATCATCGGTGGCGAAATCCAAATCTCCTTCTAGGCTCTTTTCATCATATCGGTCCAGACAGAGTATGCCGATCTTCTCGCTCCTCACAGTTGTCTATTGCATGACCCATTCCAGTCCAGTCGACCACAATCAGGAAGATCATGGTGATAGTAGGCAAACTTGTCTTACTCCTGTCTTCACTTCAAAGGCGTCACTGATCTTTCCGTTGTCAATCGCTTGGCCTTTGCATGTAGCATCACATAGCATGTAAGTGTTGAATGAGGTTGATAAAGGTTTGTGGGACTAAAAGCGTAGTTTTGAAGCAGCAGCAGCCGCCTGCCAAATTACTTCTCGGTCGACGCTGTCAGAGGCCTTTTCAAAATCGATGAAGTTGAGATTGAGTTGAGTTGACTACCATTCTATGTTCTGTTCTATGATGATGCGTAGCGTCACGTTACAATTTGATCCGCACATGATTTGTTCTTCCTGAAGCCAGTCATCCAGTTAGCCAGCCAGCCAGACTGTTCCGGTCGTAATCCAGTTGAATCCAGAGCATTTTTCAATCTCTCCAGGATGATGCGGCTTCATATTTTGCTTGCTTGGGGTGGACAGGAGTGGAGCATGATTCCGCTCTAGTTCTTGCAAAGACTTAGGCAATCCACCCTTCTTTGGCAGTTTGACAAGGTAGCCCTTCTTCCAATCAATCGACAGGTACTTTTCCTTCCTTCCTCCCAAACCTTCTGTAGTAGTGGTGTAGGTATGTCCGCAGTTGTCTCTGCGTCTGTTTTTCAGTGCTCTGGAGGAATTCCATCTGTTCCTGTTGCTTTCTGGGATTTTGGCAACTCTGTGGCGTTCAGGACTTCACTTCTGCTCTTGTCGGAGGGCTTGCGTTCACGGGTAATTCTGTGACTGGGTTGACGGTGGTATTTCTGGACGAGTTGCAGGTGATGATGGTGGTCGATTCAAGAGTTTTTTTTGATGTGGTCAGCTCATCGTTTTCTTGGTTTCTCCTCTTTGGCGGTAACTAGGTTCCCTTCACTATCTTTCGTCGGTTTCATCTGTGTTGATCTCTCCACAGATAGTATTTTGGTCATTTGATATAGTGTTGTCAGGTCTCTGTCTCTCCTACCTCCAACGTGTTCTGCTTCACTTGTCAGTGTGTCATAGAAGTGTCTTTTGTCTTAGCGCGCACTCTTCTTCACTTCTTTATCCAGTGAACTTGAACTGTGTCGCATCACCAACTTCTCTGAAGGCTTTCAACTTGATTTTGAAGGTTCCTTGCACTAGACAGTGAGTGGTGTGAACCACCTACATCTGCTGACCTTTTTCATCTGATCTTGTGTTCAGTAGGCTGCGTCTCCACTTTCTTCATAATGAGATGAAGTCGATCTGATTTTTAGTGTATTCATCTGGTGAAATCAAATCCATATCACTTTGTCAATATCCTTGTGTTTGCACACACTGCCTCCAATCACCAAGTCGTTGAATGCGCAAAAGTCTGCAAACAGTTCTCCATTCTCGTTCATTTCTTAAACAAGTGCTTCTCGACTCATGATCAGTTTTCTTCCTGTGTTGTCCACTCCCAGTTTGGCATTCATGTCGCCTATTAGAATTTTGATGTTGCCAACTAGAGTCTTGCCTAGTACTGATTGCAGTTCACTATAGAATTCCTCCTTCTTCTCTTGCTCTGCATTATTTGTTGGTGCGTAACATTGTATGACTGTGACTTTCTTTCCTTCCTTTTGAGTTGAATCTTGCTATCATGATCCAGCTGGAGGAGGATATTGGTTCCTACTGCATGAGAGAGAGCCTTCGATGTTCTTGGGGCATCATGTTAGCCACTCGAAAACTCAGTGTGCTCGTGGTTGTCGTGTGGGTTACCGGAGTAGATTATTGACTCTCCAGTTGACAGTTTGGAGAGTCCACTTCCATTCCATCTGCTTTCACAGATTCCTAGCACTTCTATGCCATACCTCTTCATCTCTTTTGAAACCTGGCCAGCCTTGGTAGGTTCATACAATGTGCGGACATTCTACATCCTCATTTTTACTTTTGCTTTCATCGAGAGAAGAGAAGACACATCAGCGACTGGCTTCCCGAAGACTTTCACCAACCGGCGTTATTTCGTCTCTCCGATTCCGGCGTGGAATAAGATTTTATTTTTGATATTTTCTTTGTGATGGGAAGTTTGTTTAGCACTTGGATTGTTTTTACGATGTAGGGTTGCTAGGCGTATGCTCAACCTTCCTTCTTTACCCGGGCTTTGGACCGGCTAGTAACTAATGAACTAATTCATCAGTCGAGGTTATTACTATTGTTATTGTGATCTTTATTATTATTAATATTATTATTATTCCTGAAAACTAGTGAAAGCAGGCATATCTTACGAAAAAAATAAGTCATACTATCTGGTTAACTACGTTGCTTACTCTGGTTTGGATATTACAGTTCAGGGGTTTCACCTTATACATAAAATACACTTCCTTAGTGAACACTTCTATTTCTTTTGGTTATCAGGGTAAATCAGCTCTTTGGTCACATTGCTACTATACGCCAAACGTGTTGAATTGATGAAACAAACAAATCAAGAATTAGCAACCAATGAATCAGAACTTCTAAATCTCGAATCATCACCTACTACTTCATCTTCCTGTAGTAGTTCACCACGCATATCAGATCTACGTAACCGGTCCGTTGGGAGTATCAGCTCTCGTATTTCTGACTCAGCTGAGACGAATCAAGAAATATCTCGTGTTGATCCAAAGTATTCAGGTAACTTTAGGAAGTTGATTAATGCTGAAAATATATACTCTCCTGTGGTTATCTATTTTCTAAGTTGAATATGAGAATCTTTTTGAAAGCCAACAGGTATATCAACACTATATTCTTCGTTTTTTTTGTAATGGCCACATGTCAGCTGACCTACTTCATATTGATGTAGGCGCTTTCATTTGATAGCTATTTGCTCAAGCTTTCAAATCTTGCTTCACTTACCTTAGTGTTACCGGCTTAGCAGTACACTAATTGATGCACCGGTTTATAAGTTACCTGTGCAGTATCAGTTGTTATACTAGAGCTCATATGCACAACATAGTGGTTTTAAGTCAGATATCTACGCCAACGAACCGTATTACAGTTCGCGAAAGTCATTTTCTTTAAGTAGACTGCATTATTGTTTATTGTCACCTGTTATCTACCTTGACATGCCATGCTAGAGGGAGCTTGATTTCATTGGAAGAAAGTTCAGAGTGACGAGACCAAGATATGGCACCAGTCGATAAAGTCTTTGAATCGTGTAGGCAGACGTAGACTAACTGGTTAAGGTCCCTGAGACGATAGGAATAAATTTTTGAGAACTCTTGGCGACATGGCTATAAATTGGTCACAATAGCGCGTATGTATTCACTCCTTGACATCCAAAGCGGGAATATTCACACTAGCCTTTATTTTCAATCTGTTTGTTCCCTTGCACATCTTTGTCTACTTTAATATCACTGTTATTTTATCCACCTGTTTTTGCATACTACTGTGAAGTGTTCCAACCTGAGGTAATTCACTTCTGTACGAGGTTCTACCTTGATTCCATTTGTCTATCTATCTGTCACTTTTTATTTCCCGTTGCCATACTCAGTTGAATTTCTCAACTCTCAATATCCGGACAGTATCGAGGCATCCGCATAGGAACCTATCTGCTAATAAAGGCCGGACAATTTGACCCTTTACAGCAACAGAAAATTACAAGTATCAATAAACAACACCTGATACCCGTTGTACAAGAATAGCTCTCGTGCCTCAGTGGCCTAGTGAGAAACACTGGCGTTTGAGACGGTGTGTACTGAGTTCGAGTTCCAGTGGGAACAACTCAATTCACTACCAACCAGTACCGTCATTCTCATTTCACCTCAATTATTGCCAAGGATCAATATGGACAATCTGCCAAGACTCGTCTATCTCAGACAGTCTGATTAACATTCTCAATACGATGCTCCACCTTTATGATTCATTCCGATTTGATTGATATGACAAGACTTGATTGACCAGCCAGTATGATTATAACAAACGGATAATTAAGTTTCATGAATTCATAAAGCATCCAGTTGTAAATTAATGGTGACTGAAGTGAAGTTACAACCTTGTCAGCAGCTAGATTTCGAGGCTCAGATAGTGAAGTGACTCGTCAGTGTAGCATAAACCATTAGTTTGAACCCATTTTGACTCAGGATTGCATTTCACTTTTGGTCATCACCTAGTATTGATAAAAATGAACACTTTTCACTCAACAATGAAACTTTACTATTGACGTAAAAGGGCGAAGGATGAATATCAGAAGGATTACTTATTATGACCAATAATTGCATAACCTGTGCCAAGAAAGCGTTACCCGTGAGAGTTATATCAGGAGCCGCCATCTGAAGATTGATAGAGGACTTATTCAATCGCTTAGAAATAAGTCACATTTGTAAATATTCGAGGTCCATCTGAAAAATGTATGAAACCACAACTCCAAACCACTGATGCATATGAATTCCTTAATCTTGTAGGCACGAATAATGTGGCGTCTGCACTTAATCTGTTATATAATTTTGTAGATTAGACTTTTCAGGATGAGACTTGGATGAATACTTCTGAACCTACGCTGATGAGAGTGTTTGTGTTCATTGGAATTTTCGAATGTCTTAATTACATAAATTAAATACATGGAAATGGAGAAAGTATTTTCGCTGCCTAATTTTTCCAATAGCTGTTGTTTTCAAGAATCTGTTCTTTTTTTCAGGGATCATTTGATTTAGGTTAAAGAATTTCTATAATTGCCTGTATAGATTGTACGTTTTGTTTCAGGTTATAGTTCGTTGAAACGTGTTCGCAAATTTTCACGCGATACAGCTGAGTCGAATCCATCTGTTGCTAAAATAAGTCAGTCCTCTTATCGATCTGCTCGTTTTCCTTGGCAAGATCCATATTATCCGTCTTCTTCTTCGTCCTCTGCACTGTCCACAGCCTTTCCACCTAAATTGTCAACTAATTTGACTAACTGGAAAATGAAACTACAAATGTTGGATGTCCGTGGATCTTCAAATCGTGCGCATAGCGCTTCTTCTCGACAAAAAGATTACAGTTCAAATTCTTCGCATGTCGGACAATCTTCGAATGCAAATACTGGTAGTGGCGCATTCACCACGACTGAAGCAAGTGGTGCTGGAATGATTTTGGATCTGCGTAAAATATTTGGACCTCAGTTTACTGAGCATTCATTGATTGCCGATATTCATTCAATCCAGTCTATGAAAAGTGTTAAAACCGATATAGGTTTTGCGAGAGCGTTTGTTCGTTTAGCTTTGGAAAAGAAACTTCTGTCTGCTCATCTCACACGATTACTAATGGACACAAAACTGCTAAGGTAAATTAACATAACAAGGTGCTGATCACAATTCTAGTGGTAGTGCTTATTGTATACATTGACTGGTCAATTTTTATCGCCTCTGACTTAAGTTTTCGTAAATAAGGCTTTCAGTGTTTTCGTCATAAGTTGTGACGAATCGAACCCAACTGACTTCGCAAACTCAACCTACCGGAACTCATTTTCGAAAACTTTTCAGGATACTCGTAGTTGCAGCCGCCAATATCTACTTTGTTTTCTTTATTTTTTAAAGGATTTTTCACTATTAATCTTATTTACTGGCAACTTGCTGAATGTCTAGTATTTTAATTTGACTTCAAACCTGCGAACTACACCTACTTATTATGAGTAATTGTATGTATATCATGTGAGTAAAAATAACAACATAAAAACTAAACCCGTTGCATAGGAAGTGGCTATCGTGACTCAGCGGTCTGGTGTATACGGCCCTTGCGTTTGAAGTGATCGCTCCATGGTTCGAATCTTAGTGGGAACAACGTTGCTCACTTGGAGGCGGGTACACTCAGCTGATGAGTCCAAAATAGGATGAAACGCACTTCATGGGTTCCACTGCTAGTCACTCTCCATCATTTATATATTCGTATGCATTGTTTGAGGTAGGAAAAATGGAATTGCTAAATTAGTCATCAAAGGAAACCAATCTTCATCTTTTTTGCAGTCATATAAGATATCTGCTTTCAAAAGTTCTAGAGTTCAACAGAGCAACCAAACCTTAAGTCATAGGTATCCTTTTCTTATCAGTTGCTTGTGTTTAAAACGAGTGCTTAAAGCGAATTTGCATCGAATTTCTGATAGAAATTCTACGCAGCTGAGTCTTTGAGATGCAATAATGTTTTGCATCATCTCCTTACCAATGAATTATCAGTTGGAAACTAGTTTCATCTTTTAAGATTCTGTTTTCTAGTTATTGTGATTCATAGCCTTGTTTTCGAGTTGATATGCAGTTGTCTAGTTTCAGACTTAGATTCAGTTCTTAAAACAATTAGTCCCGTTGATTAACTTAAACATTGAAATGAAAAACTCGAAGACTATCTGAAATATATTATGTATTCTCACCGCATACCCTGAAATAATTTGATCACACATAAATTACTTGAAAGATTGTTCGAAGTGCATAGAGGTAATACAACGTATAATCTTTATTTTCTGCATTACACTGTTTAAACAGATTAACTGTAGATCTCGGTTGAATTCTCTCATTTGGCTTTAAAATTATCAGTGCTACACTATTAGGTGCTGAATCATTTTATTTACGTAACCGTGAAGCATCATTTTGAAGATATGCTTTTCAATACGAACCACGATAAGATCACATTTAGTCCATGAATCTAGCATCAAAAACTTGTAAATGGACTATGCTTGCTGTTTATTGCGTGAGCGATGAAATTTGATTGAAAACAGTTCGTCATTTAAATCGATATCTCTATGACCCCGATTCGAACAGATTTCGCATAACATATATATTTAGTTTTTCGCATTGTTGTCATGGATTTTTCATTTTTTTCAAAACATCAGGCATATGTATACAAGATATGCATTTCTACGATGTGAAGAAGAACGTGAACAATTTCTGGTGCATTTACTGTCACTAAATGCTGTAGACTATTTTTCCTTTACGCGAATGATTAACCAAAACTGAAGTGATCTATGAAATATTTATATGCAACGGTCGAAAGCATGGTAGTGGGATGACATCTACAGCGAATGCTTGGATTAAAATCCATGGACATTTTGGGTCAACTCAAGTGATCACTGTTCCACGAGGTCATAATCTTATTGAAATTAAAGTAAGTCTTCCTGTACATGAGTGTATTTTTGTTTACATCTTCAGAATTTTCCATATCCCTTTTTTTCTATTCTTTGAAAAGTGGGTTTTCATATCACACTTTTTCTTGTTTAAGTAATCACTACAGATCAGAGAGTCGTTACCATTATCTCTCCAGCTTGCACACCTATTGATACCGTTGAAGCGGAGTCTAACAGTTTCGCTCCTCCGTGCCTGTTCATTGTCTCTTAAACCTAACTTCAGATAATTGATTATTTAGGTTGGATTATCTTTCACTGTTATGCATTTTACTAATTTATAAGAGTATGCATGTAAATAAGATGGATAACACATGTTCTTACTACATGGACTCAGAAAATATCTTTACACCCGTCATAGAAGAGCGTAGGAGCGTAGAATCGATGCACAAAAGTGCATCGGTTCAAGTTTCTGCACTTCATTGTTATTCTTCGACTAAAGTGGATGACACTACCTATTTTAAATGTAGTGCTAGCCAACAAACTTCTTCATTGAATGCTACGTTCTAATTATTTTGTAGATGTCATCAACTTTCAGGATCTTCATAACTCAACATCGTCGTTTACCACGCTACGGTATATTTCTTTGAGAGGCCTCCATATTATCCAGTGACTCCATCTAGTTAAGTTTTCTTTGGGGACTGTTAAAAGATCTGATCAATGCTGGTCTTAAAGTTTTAACTTGTGTAATTGATGTACATACCATATTCCTGTTCAATTCATGAGCTATGGTCTTCGTTGAAAAAATACTTCCCTATAGTTATGCTTATTTGTCTCTATATGTTTGTTTTTACCTTCTGTGAAGAATCGAAATCTTGGTCTTCTGTCAACTATCCAAGTTGGACATGACAATTCAGGTTCATCTCCGAAATGGTTTATAGAATTTATTCTCGTATTCAACCGTATGACTAATCATCTTTACTTGTAAGTTTATTTTTGGGGGGATTTTAATTCAGTAGTTGTTCAGTTAGTTGATTTTCATTCAATTAATTGGCTCTGGCATTATCCCCGCTCTATAAGTCGAAAAATTTGACAAGTCCTCGAGATGTACAGCTGCATCCTTTACAGTCGGTGTCATAGATTACAGTTTCATAATGGTAACCGAGTACAATAATTGTATAATGTGAGAAATTTCACATCAGTATATGTTGGTTGTATGGAAGTAATCGACAGGAAGTCTTTAACCTAGGTTTCATGCTTCGTAGCACTCGTCAACATGACGTATCTGCAACCTCGATGGGACTGGTGTCCCGTCTGAGATTCAAACCCGCTCCACTCAGTGCTATAGTTGGAGATGTAACAACATAGCTGTTTCGCATCCTTTATATTTAGAGTAATTATCTGGTGGTTCAAAAAATATATAAACTGGTTATTTCTTTTGTAGATTCCCTTGTTATCATTGGTTTGGCTTAGGAATTGAAGATGATGCTTTAGAACGTGTTCTAGTTGGTGAGCAGATCCGTATTGCTTCGAATGACCCGCGTGAGTATACTTTTTCGGCGCTGTGGTAGTTTAATTTCACTTTTTAATCTACTTTACAGAATAATTATTACACTACAACTAAGTGATTTTTAAACGCTTATCTTCATCTTTTTCGCCTTTGCAATCTACTGCAGCAGGGCAATTTCGTTGGTTCACTTAGTTTGATAAAGGTTACACTACAAAATTGTTGGAGAAACTTCAGTTGATACCGAGCACTTAGAAATTGAAAGCTACATTAACTAACATTCAGTGAAACCGAGTTTCACAACTTCTTGTCCACCGACTCCAAATGTTCAACACTGGAATATGCTTTTTCTTTTTAATTGAAGACTGCAATCGGCTGAACACTGTCTTGTGTAGTTGTTGTGTTGGCGCTGTTCATGCATTTTCTTGTAGCTAGTTGAAGTGACAATTTCAAACTGGATGTCTGCAGTTAACAGATTCAGCCTCTTAGTGCTGATTATTTTGACTTTTAACTGGTAGTTCATTGTTTTACCTAATTTAATCGACTATAGTCCTATTTTATTCTTTTCAATCTTCACAAAATTCCCAGAATGAAATGATATTACTAAGAAGACTTGACAACACCTTCATTGTGTTGATTTTTATTTTGTCGACATAAATGTTTACTGGTCAAAACTTCTTACATTCTAGCATACTGTGTGTATACTTACCAAGCAAATTGAATGAAGAGTTTCAGAAGGAAAAAAAGGACGTCTTAATATGGAAAAGCTTCGGTTTGTAAGACTTAGGGTCCAAATGTTGAAAAAGCTAGTTGATATTTGTCTTTTACTCACACAGATAAAGCATAGAAAACATATGGTCGAAAAAACAAAAGACTACCGAGTCTGAGATGGATATCAGTATTACAGCGAAATACACACTGACTAACATAACTTGAAGAGAACAGATAACCTACTCACATCATTGATTATGCTCTTTTGCGTTGACAAGTGTATTGATCGAGCTAAGAAAGCCGCCTTTGTCATGTTTTTTCTGAGCATCTCTCAAATTTACTCATAGGCAAAGCTTTCAGCGATATAATTACCGCTTATTTTAGGTATATTACGAATCAAGTAGATTTTTATGCATACAAAACGAGCGAATGATATCAAGAACATCTTGGTTTGTCAAGGGTATCAGTCACCAAAACGGTTCACTTAGTCAAACTGGTATGTATAAAAAAAAGTATTATTATCTAGTTGATCGGAAACAGTATTCTGGTGTTATTTTATTGTCCTTTAAATTGCCATAAAATATTTTCTTCTCTAAACTTAGCCACCGTTGGCTTATATGTAAGAATTTAGATATTAGTAGTTAACTTATCTCTTTCCCAGAGTGGAAGAGGCACCCATTTTGAATACTCATTCGTCAGTAATATCAATGCTCTCACGCTAGTTCTACAGTTTCCCTCGTAGACATGAGAATTTTTATTATCATTAGTATCCTTAACACTACTACTACTACTTCGGCGGAATTTCGATTGACTAGCTAACGTGATTAATAAGCTAATATACTATGCCTAAAACAAAACAAACGCTGGATGAAATCAAAGCAGGAAGAAGAAAGTCAAAATAATAAAGTGTATTTCAAAGCTGTTTCAAGAAAGATGGGTCACATTGAGGGGATATCAATTTTTTTTTAAACATGAAACATTTTCTACCTTTTGAAGATGGAGATTGTTGTTCGCTTTAAAGGATGCATGCAGAGAAGTATGTTGAAAACTGGTGAGTTAGGTCTCACCATTACTGGAGTAACTGAAAATCTGGTCAATATTTTTTCTTTTTTACCAATTCGCCCATTTAACAGCTTTTGTTAAAGAAAAAAATGTCTACATTCTCTCTTTTTCGGGAAATAATCTATGTACTAATCATTTTTCCAGGTATCTATGTAAGTTTTGTTTGGCTCGTGTGCTTTGTTTTGAGCATTTTTCATATACACTACTAATGCACCATTTCACCAGTTTAACCGGTTGTTAAATTACACATATTTGCTTACACCCTGTGTTTTGACGCTAGTGTTATGCACTTATTTTAGTAGTATTTCGATTTCACTCTTTGTTCGTCTTAAAAATGGAAACCATGTAAAGAATTTGTATGTTTTGATAGATTTGAAAATGGCTTCAGTCAATACTTAGTAAGCAAGCGGTATTAAGTTTCACACTACTTAGGTGTTATTGCACAAACGCCCCAGTGTGAACGAAAAACAATGAACTAGAACAGCTGTCCTCAGTACTGTTGCAATTTTCGGAAGAAAAGTCCCTGTGTTCCTATGATTTGTGTTTGAGAAAGAAATACATACCCAGTAAACATTTTTTCTGTCTCTCCCATGTTTTTTTTGTTGTAACATTTTCTGAGATGGTGAAGGTTGTATTACTTCTCAGTTTATCTAAAGAGAAGATAAGTAGATGGAAATGAAATGTTGATAGCATTTGTTTTTGACACGCTAGCTCAACTACTGTTCACCTGAACATTGAACATGTGTTCCGCATGCCGAACCACCACCTAGCTCGACGTGCCATGCTAATAGAAGTTGGACTAGGTTGGAAGAGACTTAATCAGGGTGGGCAGACCGAGATGTGATACCAGTCCATGAAGTCTGTGTGTTGATTTGAGTTGTGCCGGGATATGTAGACTACTTGTCTGACACCTCCCGGATTAAAAGAATTAATGTTTGAGGAGTCTTGGTGACATGGGTAAAAATCGGTCACTGTGGTACAGATGTTTTCCCTCTTAGATATCTTCTAAACCCTGAATATTCGCTCTAAGCTTGTTTATTCTGTTACATCACTTTGTTTACTTCGATATCACTCTTCTATCTGCCTGTTCTTTCTGTTTTACTTTGAAGTGTGGTAACTTGAACCGATGCACTTCTGTGCAAGGTTCTACGTTGATTCTGTCTGTCTATGTTCTCAAGAAAAAATAATCAGCTTTTAGCAATCATGCACAGTATTACTATTTAATTAATGATCTGTTTCACACAACTGTCATTTACGCAGGAAACACATAGTCTTGTTTTATCGACAAAGTAATGCCTGTGCATTACTGAGTCGCGTGCAAATCGCTTCGTTTTATGTACCAAAGCATCTGTGAACTCATTTCAGGCTTTTGTTTTCTGTCCTTAACATTAAAACTTGTTTGTTGACCATATGCTGTAAAAGAAATAAGGAATGAAACCGCTTTCAGATCTCCATGGAAGATAACGTTATGTGTATTCTTTATCAGAATTTAGATATTTAACGATACATTCAAGGGAGATTTATCTACTTTTGATGCTGATGTATTGCAGTTTTTTCAGTTTAAATATGCAATAATTTCACCAAATTTTTTTGCATCTGGGTTTTCACAGCAAGACAAATGTTTTGATAACGTTACATAGTACTGAAGTCAACCTATGTTGCCCTATCTTCCGTTTGATAAGAAGTAGCTTCATCAAATATACCTTCGGCGCCAACTCGCTCCCAACACGATTATTTGACTGATTTTGTTGCTATTTGGGTGGCTCATAAGTTATCTCACGGCGAAATATCATCCTCATCCTCGATATAGTGGATTTTTCCCGTGTAACAGATTTACCTGAAGGTTTAAACTCTCTTGTGAAGCGTTTCTGGAGGACTACGCGAAAGAAGAGCGGGAAATTCGAGCTGCGTTGCTCAATCCTATCTCTAATTTAAAACACAGGTGACATAAGCTTGTAAGCTTTCACTATACTTGTTTCAACTTTCATACTAGACATATGAGATGCTAGTGAGCATAGGGTAAAAATATGTTTCTCTTAGGTAATCTTAGGGTATAGTCTTATCAAGCGAATTTCGTGCAGCTTTAGTGTATCCCCTGAAAAAAAAACGAGGACGCTATCGATTCATTCACTATTTAGACAACAAGTTTTCCTTCAGTTTGTGAAAATTGCTTGGTATGATAATAACCAATACTAGGGGATTAGTAAGAGACCTATAACTGGATTATCCACACCTGCATCACTTGTACACTTTTCTTAGCATAGCTACACTATTCGTTCCATTACTAAGTAACGGAGTAACCTCTCTCCTCCATACCATCTTATACAAACTAATCAACCCGTTGACGTTAGTGTTGTTTCCACTTTTAAAAGGAGTTCGGGTTTAGTTAACCTAGACTAATTGTCGAATATTGTTTAGTATATAGCCTTCTTTAGCTAAGTCCCTCCTGGTTCATCATACTGCACCGATTTACTATAATAGAAATCAGTATTGACCATGCCATTTTCTCTGGGAAAACAGAATGAAATGCACTCATCAGCCACCTGTACGTTCCTGCAGTGAACAACGAACCACACCTATTGTAACCAAGCCTTGGTCGGGTGAGTGGGGTTTGGATGCATCCTTGGTTAGTTGAAAAACGAGTGTCTAAATGAATGGGCCATTGCTCCTCATCATTGGACTTTAAAACGTTTAATAATTTCTTTGAATTTAAACTAGTTACATTTAGTTGTTTCTTGTGAATAAATTTCGCTTTAATGAATTTATGATTTCAGCGTATACCTTATTATTGACTATTTGTAAGCTAAGATTCAATTTACCATGATAATTCTATCATTCTATCGTCAAACGTAATCATAAATTTATCATCTTCTTGCTTTGTTATTTCAAATTTCCCAATGTCTGACTTACTATAAGGTGTTAACTTTACTTCGGAGAAATAAACAGGTATGTAAAACTGGGCTAACACACATGCGTATCACATATATATGTACGCTTTTATGGTCTTTTATTTTGTTATTGTTGCTAGTTTTGTCTCTTTTTACATCATAGTGTTTGTATTACTTTAACCTTCTGTTTGGGGTTAACTTTGGATTATTTGTGTGTTCTAGCGTTTATCATCATTACTATTACTACTATTATCCAAAGTGTTTCTTTATTCTTCTCCTTGTACCTACCTACAACAGATCTTTTATTCACTGCTCCACCTTCTGATCCTATTGAGTGCTTTCAAAATTTGCCTAATCGTTGCTCGTCTCCATCAATGTCAAGACGGAATTCTGATCACAGTAAGCTTTATTTTTTACTTATGACTATTTTATTGGTAAAGAAGAAGTTTAACTTCTGAACTTTTATAAAGACTGTTTACACTTAAAAAGTATGGGTTCTACCCTGTAAATGAAAAATAATCTATTCTCTTAGCAAATCAAAAATCAAAATGAAACAAAATAAAAGTTCTATTGAGTTATAAGGAACAAAAAAGTTTTTCTTTATACTTACAGAAGCTTTACAATTCTATCTATAAGTCCAAGTTTGATATTCGTCATGGATTGACATCGTTTGAAGAAATATTAGAAACCTGTGAGCACTGGGAAACCATTTCTTCCTAGTATGAAATGCCTCAGAAGTGTGCACTATGGCCTCGTCAGCTATCGAACCTAGGACCTTCGAGTTCTGCTGTCAGCACGTCTCCATTATGCCACTGGATCGGCATCGAATGGTCCATATTTTCTACTTCTACTAGTCCAGGATATAGCGTAATCTCTGTCCAGTGCTGTCGTGCTTAAAACGTAACTGGAGGTCCTAGACTCGATCCCTGGCGGAGTCATGGGTGCGCGCTTCCGAGGAGTCTCATACTAGGATGAAACAGCTGTCCAATATTCCCAAGTTTCCATTATTCTTCAGACTGGTGTCAGTCCATGATGAATATCAACCTTAATCAACTAGTGTGAATCCCCAAAAACCTTCAGATTGAACTATCTATAGGTATTTGAAACCACTATTATTAAGATGAGTCACGTCGTTACTCCAACGCGATCGATAACTGCTGCCTTCAAGTAGTGTTTGCGCATGCATTTCACAATGATCCAATGATTTACGCTGGCTAAGGCGATTGCTCACTGATGTTCTAATATGTCAGAAAGGTGGTAATACGAAAAGCAGTTGCCTATGTGCCTACAGTATGTTCGATATTGGAGATGGAAGTAGAACAGGCATAATGTTTTTCACGTGGATGACTGGCAGTAGCATACTGACGCTGTCTTCCCTATAGTAAGATGAAGATGGGGTTTAGAAGAGATCGGTCCAAAAAGTAGAAGACTTCCTTGCCCGGAGATACTGGCTTTTCACTTCCAAAGTAAGCACAATGAAACGTCATATGTAATTGATCTCAAGCAGATGTCCCATGGGCTGTGTAGTCACTAAGAACTAATCCTTCTTCTCTTTCAGGTACCGCGAAGAATCGATTTCTATGGTATAGGCACCCGCAAAGTATCAACCGTCTGAACACCCCCAGCATCATGCTAAACCCAAATAACCACAACCTTCGTTTCTTATCTTTGTCTCCTTGCTCACCTTCACTTCGTGATCCCAACAATAACCCTCTGAAAAATCCCTCAACATCTTATCCTATGGTCATCCAATACATCAAAACACCATTCCCAGCTTTCTAAAACTACACTGATGATTTTATAAACCAAATCAGGCTAAAGGTGTCTCTTGCTAACTCTAGAATCTCGAACTATGGATGTTTGCTGCGTTTCTGAGACACACATACAGGACACAAATGTCATAGCTCACCTTACCTCACCTGAACGATGTGGGGGGATGCACAAGACTCACTCTCCCATGCACTTGTTGGTATAAAGCAGAAAGTCAATATCTTGATCACTCAACAGCCTATTATTTTCTGTCTGACTGACTGAATCTGCAAGAACTGCGAAAAATAATGAGACTTGCCAATGTCTATTCGTGGTTTCCACCTACTGCAATTCTGATGATACAAAGAATGCATTCTATCATAAACTGTCAACTTCACTACATATAGTCGTGTTAGCTTGTGGCAGTCACACTCAAGTGGGAAAGCTGAGCCGATTGGAAAGGCTTGCTGAGGGTGTTTACAGTATCCTATGTCAATGAACCGACAACGGTGATCGTTTGTTGCAATTTTTTTGACAATCACTTGTTCCTGGTCAGCAATATTTCCAAGCATAAGCAAAGAAATAATCTTGCCTGGTGTCTGCCAACATAACCGACATTGCACTTAGATTGATCATATTGCTGTAAGCCATCGTTGGAGAGGATCGGTGGAAGATTGCTACCATTGGTGAAGTACCTGCGTGGATTCCAATCACGCGTTTGTATGAGCACGTAGATGTTTGAGCTGCACTTACCACAGGAAACGGTCAGCAACAAGACCTGTGTTCTCAACTGAAAGATGAGAACCTTAAGGGTTTATTTAGGGAAGAGATAGCTAGAGACTTACCTGACTATGGTGGCAACTCTCTTCATAGTCAAATTTGGCATGAAATTCAGTTTTCTGTTCAACAGCCATAAAAATAGTTGGTAACCTTCATCCAAAGGTTAGTGAATGTCAGTGGATTTCCACAATCTTATCCAGGCGGATCGTTTTAAGAAGAGTCATTCAAACTTGCTATGAGAAACCTAGGCGAAAATTAACTAAGTCTTTGTAATAGTGGTGAGTAGTGGTGGATGGTGAGAGGGATAAAGAAGACGTTAATATTAGTCAGTACTCGTTAATTATTTTGTCTCATTCAGAATACCGACAACAAAAGGAGAACAGTTATTGAAATCCTTATCAAATGGAATGTATCTATGATAACGTCTCAGAACAGAAAGCTATGACTTTGGGAATAGTTCAACGGACCTTCATTAGCCATTTAGTTATCCAGTATTCAGAGCGATCCTCAATGAGCTGGTGATTTCGGTCGTCCGAGTCTCCTCGAATAAGAGGGATTTGTTTGAAATCTGAGACTATGCTAATCATCAGGACCTGCTAGTTTGTCACTGGATGTAGTAAACTCCTAGGTAGATTAACAAAGTTACCAGCTAGCGTAGCCTTCTCGTGACAGCCATAGGATAGCCAGTTCAACATTGTGTCCAAGTTCCCAGCGTTCAACTAGGATTCCAGAAGAACAAAGTTCAGAAAAGCAGTCAAGTTTCAGACGTGCATGAGGGTGCATCGAGCAAATATTCACATTTCGACAGGTTCTGAAACACAGGCATGCTTGCCAGCGGCCGACATATGCCATATTTCCTGACCTGAATGTGATATTCGACTTTGTCGACCGAGAGGTGTTGTGGCAATGCCTGACTCTGAAAGGAGTATTGAGAAATTATGTAATTCTAATCAGAGTTCTGTACTTGAACTCAAATACAGTGTAAAGGCTGAAAATGAGTTGTCATCTGAATTAACTGCAGTCAGTAGTGTTTGTTCCGTATTAGATAGTTTGTTTGATATAGCATACAGTGATACAGTATAATTTGCTGGATGATGTCTCGAGCAGAATTTATTGCTCATATTCATATCAAAGTAGTCATATGACTTTCAAACTTCTTTTATAAAGTCCAACACTTCCTCGTTATTTTATCCTAAAGGTGGTAAAATTTCCCAGTTGTCTGAAGTGTGTATGGTGAATCATTCCTGTCACGTTTATTAGGTGTTGATTCAATGTTCACCAAGAATGCGTCCTATCGCTATTTCTCTTTAAATTGATTATAGACGTACTGATGGATTTTATAGGGATTGACCCAATTCCTTGAGAGCACCTGGTTGACTTGGAGGTCGCAGATAACATTGTTGTGCTAGGCAAAGACGTTGACAAGTGTGTGGTACTCTGAACGCGTTGAGCAGAAATCTGAGTATGGTTGACTTGCGTTTCACGTGCTTTGACTGCTTCACTTACTTGCAAAGTTATGTCAGCATGAATGGATTCGTTGTTGGCGAAACCTCAGTTCTGATATTGAAGGTTCGTTTAGCACTTCCAAACTGACATCATCTATGGCGCTTGGAGGAATTAGGACTACCTGTCAAGAGAGGAACATCCTGAACTTCAGTCCCCTCTGTTCTTTTTGATGACTATGTGACACGGTCCCAGAAAGTAGAAGTGAACAGATTACAGGTATCACCGCAACATCGTTCCCATGTAGTGGAATCAGCGCGGGAGCAATGTTGAAGTTAGGCGATGAGTACTAGGTATGGTAGGTGGGTCTATTAATGGAGCGATGAACCTTCACTGACTGAGGTGGCTAAGATATGTGTTGCGCATGCTGAGCCACCATCTACCTCCATGTGCAATATCAACTCAAATACTGCGTTGTTAAAGGAAGACTCAAAGTGCCTAGACTAATTCATGGAACCAGAGGATGAAGTCTCTGACTGTTAGTCTGAGCCGTGTAATGTGGTGTAGACTGCTTGGTTGAGGTCACCAAGATGATAGGACTCAGTGGTTGATGACATGGTAGAGAACTGTTTACAATGGCGCAGATGTATTCACACTTTTACGTCTCCTAGTTTTGAAGATTTTCACTGTCTCATTTTAAAAGTTCTCTTTACTCCTCTACAATTTTGTTCACTTCTATGTCACTCTTTTCTTACCCAGTTGTTCTTTGCAGGCTGCTGTGAAGTTTGGGAACTTGGACTGACACACTTCTCTGCGTGGTTCCACGTTGATTTTATTTGCCTATCTGTGTGACAGTGTTCAAGAGTAGAATTATAAATTGTTTCTAGAGACAAAAGGAAATTATGTAGTAACGCAATAATGAGACTTTTTCGTAAGAAGAGATGGAACTTACTTCTTCTGCATATAGATTTCAGATTTGAATTGCTGGATTGCCAAAACCTTCTCGCGGCACAAATTTTGAAATCGTTCTGCTTTCGGTCGCGGTTGCTTGACTTTGTAAACTGTCATACAGGTTGACTTCTGTGGAACTTGTGACCGTTAACGATCAGATTTTCAAGTATCTAATGGTTTACTGATTTGCTATAACCTATTCACACTTAAGCTCAATGATGCAGTAAAATTTAGCTAGCTCCATAGTAGAGAGTAAAATTAAGGAGGCAGCTAGAAGTCGCAACTTTTCCTCGATACATGCATTTATCAGTTTTCATGCAGAGAAGACAGTACGGAGCTTGGTCGACAAAATGTCTTTCTAGAAGATATGCAGAACTGGTTCTTGAGAACTGAATTTACGAAGTCAAATGAATCTAGCACACTGTATCTACTAAGGTAGTTACGAACTGGTTAAAGGATTTCAGTGAACCGTTCAGCAGAAGCAGCATAGGGTGTGTTATCCATGTCCAAAATCGAATAAAGTTAAAGATTCACCTTGTCCACCTTTGGAAGATGATATGAACGAAATATAACAGGATCTGTTAGTCGTAGATGTCCAAATATGTCACAGCTGATGGTCAATTCATTTGTCAGTTTTTGCAAATCTTGCGTATGTTTGTGTTCAGTTGTTCTGTTGTGTCATTTGGAGCACTTTTAAAACATACTTTATCTCTGTCTGACAAGGTGAATAGTATTTTGGTGGGATAATTCAATTCAATCTGCATTATCAGGATGATTCAGTGATATCCTTATTTCTCAAAATACCATGTGGTTGCTTTTTGTACTGCTTTGACAGAAATCGTCAAAAAAGCATTTTCCTGTTTATTTATTGAGAACAGTAACTCATAACAGTAGATTTGAATTGCTTACAAATTCTGTTTGAACCTGAGCGGAGATTCTTCATTTGATTATTCAGAATTTTAAATTGGATATTTGTATCAAGTTGGTTAACATTTGACAAAATATTGTGGAGTTCGGGGCCAAAGCCAATGCTTTCATTTGAATTTAAGGCAACTAAGTACTAGAGTAGTTGAATATACGATTTCGCGCGTTTCTGTAAAATGTGAGCAAGTTATCCGTTGGTTATATGCTTTTCATGAATTTGAGATGAGGGCCATCTAATTATCCCTATGAGACTGTTCTATATACTCTGTTAATTCCATACGTTTACTTTCAGGTGAATCTAATGAAGTATATGCTGTTAAGGAAAAGTTGTTTTCCATTTTAAGTAGGAGAGGTTTATTTTCGTTGTTTGTATTTGGTTTATACTACTTCAGAGATTGGTGTTTTGGATGAATATAATTTTTACTTAGATACTTCTATCATAGACTCGGGCATTCACACTTTTGTAAACAGCTCTTCAGAAAATTGATCTGTCGTAAAGATCACTTTTTTCAATCGTTGAATTGTCTTCTTTGAGACTATACAAATGCTGTGATATGTGGTTGTCATGACGCTTTTTGCCAGGAATATCTTCAAATCAGCCTTACTTTGGGAATAACTGGTAATTTTTAGTACAACAACGGGGTATCAAGTGATTCTTGTATGCATGTTTATAGTCTGAATACTGAATGTGTTGTCAAGCATTTCGACTGTTGACTCCTTGTACGTATACTCGTCAGTTAGATTTAGACTTGTTACAGTAGGGAAAAAACGCAAATACTCTGCATTACTATTTTCTATGAAGTTTCAATCGATATAATTTTGGATGGCAGTAAATATTACCTAAATAAATTATTCAGCATACCATCAAATTAACCAAACATATATAGAAGCAATAGTTTGAGGTTTAGGGGGATTTTATTCTTAGGGTTACAGTCATCACGGACTGACATCAGTTAAAGAATTCTTGAAAGAAACCCTGAAAGCAGTGGACAGCTGTTTTTTCCTAATATAGGATTTCTCAGCACACACATCACAATTACCTGAAAAGCAAAATCCCCCTTAAGCACTCATTGCATTACTGTGTATTGCTCCCTAGTGACATATTTCGAGATGAATATCCTGAGGTTTTAATGAGAAGCCATGACCTGTGGAGTCACCCAGTCAGATGGGAAGCAGTAACCAACTGAAGACATTGGTTAATAGTCCTGCTGTATCTCTAATTCACAAAAATTGGAAACTGTGAGCCATTGAACTCCGATCTAATGGCTAAATGGTTAGTGCGTTAACCATGATATCTGAAGGTCCTGAGTTCCATCCCAGGTGTGTTCGTGAGTGCGTACTGTTAAGGAGTACCATTCTGGGACGAACTATCTGTTCTCTCCTTTTTGGCTTTCTCCCAAGAGTTCTCCAACAGATGCCGATGCGTGATGAATGCTACCCTAATAATATAAAATTTTCAACT
Source organism: Heterobilharzia americana (assembly GCA_944470555.2). Taxonomy (NCBI): domain Eukaryota; kingdom Metazoa; phylum Platyhelminthes; class Trematoda; order Strigeidida; family Schistosomatidae; genus Heterobilharzia; species Heterobilharzia americana. The sequence continues at coordinate 7,632,509 of OX104134.1, forward strand.
TTTTAGATTCTTCATAATAGCTGTCTGTATTTCATGAAATTGATTATTCTAGTTACTTTTGACTTATTGTCTGTTTTTAATTCAGGCTGTTTTTATTGCTTGTTTTTCATACTTTTCACCAGAAAAATTAAGTGCGGTAATGATACATGAACGTGTAGCCAGTGCAGTAAATCGTTTGCTGAAATACTTTTGTAAAGCAAATCGTTCCAGTACAACAACAAGCTTGACATCGTTATGGTGTGGAGAACATGGTCTAGTTCCGGCACTGAATTTGGTTTTTATGTATGCATTTCGTTCAAGTAAAATATTTCAACGAAAAATTTATGTCTGGGATTATTTAGGTAAGAAATGAATTAAATTTTTACTAAAAGTCGTGAAGTAATACATACCAATGTATTCATAATTCTTATTGTGACATTAAAAAACAAGATATTCGGAGAAGCGGAAACTCTTTTCAACGAATTTATTCTCAAACTGTACATTTGTATATATACAGGATATTTAAAGACTGCAATTAGTCGGGAAGACTAAACTTAAATAATGGAAATAACAATAATAGTGGTTATAATTGTTATAATAATGTTGCTAGTTGATGACTAAACGTTTGACTGATAACAAAAAGGGGTTCACTAGGAATTCTGAAATCATCTGTACGGTGTGTATAGATTATGAAGGGATGAGAACATGATAGACATTATAAAAATTCCAAAGATTAGGTTATATGAATGAGACAAGTTAACTAGGATAAATTAAACATATTTTGTCAAAAACTGCAACTATTGAGAAGATTAGATGAAGTAACACCGGAAACTATTAAATGTAGATAATAACAATGATAACGCCGATATAAAAGTAAGAAGATTAATAGACAATCAGATATCATGGCGGCCCCATAGGTGGTATGACTTGGTGAAAGCCAGTCGAGGCCTTTGTATTCGTGCAGAGATTTCATCGGCCACTGAGCCAGCCACAAGGGCTGACCCTACTTCCCAGGTAAGTGAAGTGGTCGACACACTCAATCACTTCTTTACATTAATCTTCTTACTTTTATATCGGCGTTATCATTGTTATTATCTACATTTAATAGTTTCCGGTGTTACTTCATCTAATCTTCTCAATAGTTGCAGTTTTTGACAAAATATGTTTAATTTATCCTAGTTAACTTGTCTCATTCATATAACCTAATCTTTGGAATTTTTATAATGTCTATCATGTTCTCATCCCTTCATAATCTATACACACCGTACAGATGATTTCAGAATTCTTAGTGAACCCCTTTTTGTTATCAGTCAAACGTTTAGTCATCAACTAGCAACATTATTATAACAATTATAACCACTATTATTGTTATTTCCATTATTTAAGTTTAGTCTTCCCGACTAATTGCAGTCTTTAAATATCCTGTATATATACAAATGTACAGTTTGAGAATAAATTCGTTGAAAAGAGTTTCCATTTCTCTGAATGTCTTGGTGTTAATCCATACCACTTTCTTCATGTGCTGGCAAAATCACATCAAGACATTTAATGGATGAAAAATTAAGGTTTGGCAAAACGATACCTATTTCAGTTATTTCATTCTGCAAGCTGTGTAGTCGCAATTAAATGCGCTAGTTTTCCTTCACCACAGCGAATACATTCTATTGCGACCGTAACTTCATGTTCACGGAATAATGAAATTGCCAACAACATGAGTGGTGATAATTGATGTGTCAAGTTTGGTAACAATAGTGAATGGTATGTAAAACTCAATTGAAATTATATAAGGCTGATCATGTTCCGTTAATAAATTGCGTAACATGACAAAAGAGGATGTTCGATTGTTTCAAAAGCTAACAGTCAGGACCATAAAACAAATTAGATTGTGTAGTTATGTTTTATGCATGCAACCCTCAATTCTCTAACAGGAATGCATAAAGCTCTGGTGATATAAAGTAGGTGATCAAGCTTTGCCTTTTTATAATGTTTTTTTGATACTGTATCCACTGGGGACAGTTTCTGAAACGAAATTGCAGTTGTACAGTTCTGAGAATGAAATTGCTCGAATAATTCTCTTCGCTTGAAATTCGTCGTAGTTACTTACGGTTAAGTGTGCTGTGTTACTACTAATAATGCTGAATATGTGGTTTATTTTTTTCTCGTAGTTGATTCTACGTCCTTCAACCTGCTGTTGAAGTTGCTCTGATTAAACTTACTTTGTGGAATAGTTTTGTATCATAAACAGCGACCTCTTGCACGTTTGGCTTTACTCAGAATTCAGTATGTTGTGTAACATTGTGATCTGCTGGATCTCAGGACCACCTACAAGGTGTTAATACAAGATTTAGTTAATGCTACAGATGAAGCGTAGAGTAACGTTGTGTCAGCTCTAAAAATAACTTCAGCTTCCGTCTGATGCAGATTGATTTTCGTGGTACCTGCTGTTTGGGAGTCCCATACTTGGACGAAACATCTGTCCAGTAATTGTCTTTCTTTCAAGAGTTCCCCAACTGATGTCGGTGCATGATATTTGAACTTTGTTTCACGTGCTTTCTCTCGGGGCTTTGGTGCAACACGATCGGCTTTGGACGGCTTCAGGGATTTCGAGCTTTTTAAGAAGAGCTTGGCAATCTGATTGCACAATCTTGCACTAAAATACCTATCTATTACTCACACAGTCTCCAAAATGTAGAAACTTTTTGAATACATCTAATGATGGAAATACAGGCTTCCACCAATCATGAAAAAGTTAAATTACGCTCTAATGATGGGAATCAAATACCATACTCACTGATTTATTCTTTTTCAATAAGCCTGTGTAGTACTACACAATATGACATTACGTTCCACATAATTTAGGTTGAAAAGTATTTTCGGCACTATATGTATACACCAGAGTTATCCCAAGAATACTATCGACTTGTGAAGTCATTAATGTATGGTGAAATCGGGCAATGCTACTTTGTCCCACTACTGATTTCGAACATTGGAACAGCATGGTTTTTTGATGTTTTCACGCTGTTTTGGGCATCATTGTTTAGGGTTTTTGGATGTAAATCAATGACTGCAAAAATCCTCTTTTATTGATAGTAATGAATACCAGTCCGGTCAAAATGTACGGAGGTATGCCTAGTGTCAAGAAATATATTAGTTGTAAGCAGTTTTGATACTTTATAGTCTACCCTTAAAAATCAGCTAAAATGCTCGAATTCTGGTGGGGTTTTCAAAGTCGTATTTTCGTTGATGTATACTTCTTCAGTGTTTTTATGGGAAGGAGTGAAATCCTTGATTGCCCTCAGTGTTATTCAAACTTGATATTCTTACTTCTCTTTTATATATATGAATCCAGAAAAGTTGCTGTCAGTTTTTCCATGGAACTAAAGCCCAGTGGACACGGACCAAATACCTTACAAATATCTGATTCTCAAAGTTCCTCTGCCTCTAAATACTTACCGTTTTCTACTCACAGTCTACCACGTTCGTTGACATCTAAAAATCATCGTGGTTCTATCATCAATAAAGATATCGACTTAACTTCATCATCAATAATGTTAGCGAAATCAGGAGGACTCCCTCACTCTCCATCATTTTCTTTGGTGAATGAAACATACTCAACGAGTAACTACGCTGATGCTAGAACGTGTGCGGCATCTCGAACTAATCTGTTCTCATTCTCCCAACCTGCTTCACCTGCTGTATCTCGTTTAATTCCACATGAAAATTTGGATTCACAAAATCCAATTTTCACATCTGCTGGTATTCCACCTAACAGTTTATGTTCAATGCCTGACATGCAACGTATTGCATTACAGTTCATCATGTGTGTGCAAAATGTGACGACTAATAGTAAGTCTTTAGGCAAAGAAGGCAAATTTCAGGTGAGCAGTTGTTCCACTTTTTGTCAGGTTTTGTGTTTATTTGTTCACGAGTATAACATGTAAACCTAATGCATTTGTTGTTTGCCTACTCAAGTTTTCATCCATTAGACAGCCGAGCAGGGTGAAATCAACTAGTGATTCTAGATGATAAAAATAACTGGATGAAATTGAAAGAATCAGAGACAAAATAGTTAAAAATTTAAAGTGGATCTTTGCTACCATGCTATGCTACACGTTATAAAATTGTACATTTCCAATCCTCACTTTGTTACTTAACTGTTTGGAATCAGATAGCTCACAATTTTACTCGATCGTCTAATGACGCTGGAAGTGATTAAATTTTGGCAGTAAAATACTTTCTCATAAATATGTGTTATCAATTCAGACAAACAGCCAGATGAAATCCACGTAGTACCTCGCACACAGGTACATCGGCTCAAGTCCCCATACATCACAGTTGTATACACAGAACAGACGGAAATAAAATTAGCGATATCGAAGTAGACGAAGTTGTATGGGAGAATGAACAGTTTGGAAATACATCGAATATTCCCATTTATACATTTGGAAAAAAGACTGAGTGAAGAAATATATTCCCTTTCAATTAGGTCTTCGCTTGCTTCACATGGTGTAGGCGATTGCAATCCACCTTTATAAACATAACCTTTGTGTTCAAACGAAGTTTGTTCGACCACTTTCAACATGATATAACTGCTAATATTGCTTTGTACACCTCTTCCCCTCTTGTTTCTTTCAATATTCATTTATTTTCTTATTACGTAATCACTATTGTTCATGACTGAACACTTCACTTCATTTACCTCAGAATATCCTGTTTCATATTTCTAATTTTAATTACTCTACTAATTATTTACATCCTAATTTCTAAAACATCTTCATAACTTAAAAATCTATAATTATTGTTCACCAACCCCTCACCATTTGATTGATATTTTGATTGAATTGTAGAGCCCAATACGAAGGCCTAATTGAAAAGGAATATATTTCTTCGCTCAATCAATCTTTTTTCTAAGTTTAAAGATAATCGTTAGTGCAAATATTCCAAACTTAAGATGTCTAAGAATGAATACATCTGTGCCATTGTAACCGATTTTCAGCCTTGTCACCAAGACTCCTCAACTACTGAATCCAATTAACTGTAGCCAGCTAATCTTCATCTCCCTATATGGCTCAGACCAACGGTAAGAGACTTCATAGATTGGCGCCATATCTTGGTTCGATCACTCTGAACACTCTTCCAACCTGATCCAACTTCCCTAGCTCAACATGGCACGTCGATGTAGGTGGTGACTTGGTATGCTCGGTTCATGTCCAAGCCATCTCAGTCGACTAAGGTTCACATACTCATCGACTTTTCTGTCTTATTTAGTAATCTTCGCCTGACCTCAACATTGCTCACACAGTGGTTCCACTATAGGTAAACAACGCTGCAAGACACCTATGATCAAAATCGTGTAATCGCTTCATGTCACAGCCTTGTAAACAGGACAGGGAGGACTGCACCTTAGTTTACTCGTCCTTTGATAGATAGTCGGATATCTCACCAGTTAGCGCCAGAGATGGTGATGCGAGTTAGCAAATCCCAAAGGAACCTCTTGTATCCGATCTGAGATGCACCCTATGACTGCACAATCTCTTTCTAACTCTAGATAGGATTCTCTATTTCTGCCCATAATGTTCGCTTTTTATGTTGACACATTAACTAATAATAGGCTTCATATTGAAGTTAGTGCTGATAATGTCGTCTAGAAAAACGATGAAAGCTTCACGATTAAACAACCCATCTCAGAGAACACAACACAACCAAGATCATCCACCTGAGCTACAAATATTCTCCACTTTATATTGGGTGGTGATTGAACGTGAGACAAAAATGAGGTCGCGGTCCAGATTTTCATCTCACCTTCAATCATCACCCAGTATAAATACTAGTCCACCAAACTACGGCTGTCTCAGATAGTCAAATCATAATTAATAATAGACTTCTGTTTGTTTTTACCATGAATACCACTATTGAAAATGATTCATCGAAGAGAAAACCTTGCTTCGCTGAATTATTTTGTGTTTATTGGGATATATTTAGACTCGATTACATGCATCTTTTTTCAATTTCGCTGCAGTAAGATCACATCCGTGATTCTCAGGCTTATTTGATAGTATCGACTGAACATTTTTTTTAGCTAAAACTCAAGTTTGACCTTATGTGCTCCAGTTAGAAAACCTGAACATTTTGTTCCCTTGATAACAACCCACTTTATAAGGCTAAAAATGAGCTCAATCAGTATATAATTAGTCGCTTCATTACTTTTCCACTGACTCACAGGGTTATGCGCGAATAGCATACAGTGAAGTAGTTGTGACAATTGTTGAATATTGAGAGATTTGGACCCTAATACTTCACCTATTGTAATACTGATTAAAAGTATAACTCTGGTTCACCATATTGAGGATTTCTTCTGCATTCGAAGGTGATTCACGTATGATCCCACCATATGACGTCAATGCTGCGAAAACACTTCGGTCAAAAGTTGTAGTTTCTTCATACCTTCCACTTTCAACTGCCATGTTTCAGTATCTGTAAGTTGATAAAGTGCTCTGTTGCACAGAATATTAGTCTTTGAATGGTGAATGAGTAGTCAGATTTCTCACCGGTTTCATAAGTAGTGTATGTGTTCTATTACTGATCTTGCCTTCTCTGTCTAAGATGAGATTTCATAAACACCTAATTTTTTGGGTGCGATAGCAACATTTGTGAGAACAACATGTTGGTCAGTCAGTCTGTATTGTAAAGTTTCATAGATAACTGTCTTATTGAGTGAAATGACATGCGAAGCGAAGAAAGGCACTTAGGATTGTTGAGTCTGGTGCTACGATAACCAAAAATTCTTCAGTTTAGCTTCATTTTCAGTTATTGATCCCGTCATATTGTCTAATACTGGTGATTTTTTACAATCTTATTTATACACTATTTTCATTTAATTTACAGCTTTTTTCCAATTTGTTTCTTTAACGATAGCGTTTCATCTGCCGTGCAATTCGTGACCATCTTCTAGCCAACTGGTTATCCCTTCTTGCCATAAGTCCAGTTACACTGCAAATGTATGAACCAAGAAGTTTTCTACTGAATCCTAATTTACGAGAAACAATTCAAGACTTGTTGATTTCATTAGATGAATTCAATTTCCCATTCGAAGCAACACTTCTAGGAGAAACGTAATCATTTTCATTTCATTTGTTGTCGGTTTTTAATTCATGTTGGTCTTTACTTTTGGTTTTAAAAGAAATGTCTTCATGCATTTCAACATGATCTATGTTTATTTCATATTTTCTTTAGCGTCCCCCCTATTAATTACGTTTATTACTTTGTAAGTTGTTCTCGATTTCTCCTTTGGTTAGTACTACTATTACTTTCCTATTGATCTTCTTGGTTCTTACAATTTTTCTTTGTTTGAAGTTGAAGAGAATTGCTCGTTCATGAGACGCATTTTACCTAATAATGTATTCGTTGTAATACAGTCTTCATTCTAAATTATTCATTAATTTTACACGATTATGTGCAATATAATATTTGTGTATAATTAAGTGAACAAGAATTAATCCTGTATATCTATCCGTCCATCTGTATCCTTAATCATTCAACGAATAACGAAATAAATCTGCTTTGCAATTTTCAAAATAATTCTCCAATCTATCCATCCTTCTCTATTGATATATGCATTTATTATGAGATGATAGACAGGCAAACTGATATAAGCAGTTTTATTTATTGGTATTACATCATTAACTTTTTTTCCTTGGCAGTGATAATGACATTAGTGGAATTGTGTACAACTTCTTTGTTCTTTTAAAATTTTCAACTCAATTTTCCAATTTATTATCTTTCGAATGATTAAAGAATGAAAAAGGCATGAATTGAAAAAAAATTCCACAACGGAAACATACAATTGTTTAATTATTCAAATATAATTTTATTGAAGTGAACTGTTAGCTTTTATTTCTCATTACAATTTTTATTTACGAATTGCTGTCTAATTTGATCTATTCATTATTGAATCGCTTGTCTGATGTTGTTTTTTTTGCGTTAGGCAGGAATGCAACTTACTAATCACATGCAAGTTCTCGCAGCTGGAATGAGACCCTGTGTCATGTCGGAGTTAAAACCTGTGACTTCAACATAATTGCTCAGAGTTCTACTGATTGAGCTGTGAAATCCAACTGTTAACCAGGGTGCAGTTTCACATAGCGTAGTTGGTAGGGTATTGGGTAGATATTCGTAAGCCACTAGCTCGAACCTTGTTTCGACTCAGCTCTCGTTTAGACTTTAGAAACAACAGTCTTCAAACTGAAAATGTCTCTGTTAGTCTTGTTAAAAGTAATTCGTATGAGTAGCTGGTTTTGATGTATTTAACCATGTTCATCCTAATAATAAGAAAATGTAATGAAAAGAAGTTGCGTGTAGATTTTCATACAACTGGATAGGACTGAGTTATTACAGCATATATGTTTATTCAGGTAGCTATTAAAGGAAGAAGACATCTATACTTCAAAGTCGAAATGACATTGATTTCAAATGCCTCCTGCAAAATGTTCAAATAAACAAATTAACGACTTAATACTTCACGTTATAGCGCACGATCTGCGAATATATTGTGACTCTTCAATGTTGTTGTTTTAAAATAACCTAGTATTTCGATGGATATTAGATTGAACCGACTTGTTATTTTCGAATTCCTACTTATTTTTAGACTTGAGGATTGTGCCTAGAAGCCTACCTCGACGTGCCATGCTCGCGGAAGTTGGATTTGGTTAGAAGAGGGTTCAGGACAGTCAGACCAAGACCTGACATCAGTCTGTGAAGTCTCTTACTGTTTTTCTGAGCTATGTGACTGGAATCCTCTGAAACCGTAAGAATCAGTAGTTGAGGACTCTTAGTGAAAAGTCTGGAAACCGGTCGCTGTGGGGAGATACATTCACTCTTTGACATCTGAAGTCTGAACATTCTCACTAGCGATTATCTTCAAATTGTTTATTCTCTCACACAGCTTTGTCTACTTTGATATCACTCTCTTTCTATCCACCTGTTCTTTGTATACTACCGTGAAGTGTGATGACTTGAGCTGATATACCTGTTTACGAGGTTCTGTGACGAATTTTTAAGTCAGTCTGTCATTGTGTATATGAGACGATTTTCTTCTATGCTGCAAGTTAAAAACAGTTGCCCTACATACATAAGTTATGCTTTATTACTTTTATACACTCTCCCATAATTCATCTCTTTCTTCAAATAATTTTCTCCTACCATCTGTCTCATTTCAAGTTTATTAACGTTGACTTACGATTACTGTTATATTACTTTTGAATTATATCGCTCTTAGTTGTGTTTACTAAGGAGTTCAGCATAGATTATCTTGTTTTAACTTGCGTTTTCAGAGTTGTAAATGATATTGATAGGAATTCAGCAAAAGAATATCATGAAATAACTGTTTTTTCGATTTTATAATTCTCTCTTGTTCACTTTCTATTGAACAGAATTGAATGTTCTATTTCAGTTTCTTTCCAGACGGCAGCACACTTGGATGGCGTCCGCAGTAGGAGGTTACTCACGTCCTAGTTTTCCCTGCTGATTGCTGATAATTGTATAAACATATATCGACTTTTTGTCAGTGACACGTTTTAGGCTACCCTCACGTATTGATGATATGAATTCGCCGTACTAATCTACTCATTATTCAATCTTGGAAACTACAAGATATTAGCTACCGAATTGCATCTTTTCGTTGCGCCTTCAGTTATCGTCTACTGCCTTAACGTAATGGTTGGATTTTCTTGTAGCGTTGATCCATTCAAGCGATACTGGGTTTAACATTTGTTAAGTGTGATGTTTTCACTTTTCCAAGACCTATCGATATATATTAAAATTAAAAGTATATACAGCCTTATTGTGAATAGCTGGACTATGTATGATAAGGCTTAAATGCATGCTGCTTATCTGTACTTAGATAAGTGTAGGTTGCTCATTTCTAATCGTCAGTCTCCAATAGTGTTAATTGATTACTTTCATGTTCCTATAAATCAATTTCATTTGATTCTATCATCCTAAGGCTGGAGTTAATTTTAAGAAAAAGGAATATAAAATTCGACTGTGTTAAGTTAACGTTTCCTGAAGTGGATCTTTTCATTCTTCTCACTCGATTGCTTAAGTTTGTGGGTCACACCACCACTGGAGCTTAAAAACTATGTACACTTTTATATGCTAGACTATGGGCCACATTCAAAGTTTTAAATGACCAGTGTCTGTAATCTCTTCTAATTGTATACCTGTAACAGGCTTTGTAAAATAGGTTTGAAACTTGTTTTCATTGTGATCAGAGTCGAGAACCTATCATGTTTGAAGACTCCAGAATTGCAGGAAATTACTGCTCACAACTTGTTGTTCTTCACCGATATTGAATTATGACTAAATATGTATTCGGAATTGACTTAATTGCAGAAAAGAGAATTCTGAATAGCTGTACCTTGATCCACAATTTCTTTCTAGAAATAATCTAAATAAATATATTTGCCAATTTGAAAATTAGCTCCCAATTTTTTGGAAATGATGGGAAAGATTTGTAACTCAGAATGAGGATGATTGTGGTCTGGATGCACATGCACCCAGTAAGTGATGTTCCCACTGAGATTTGAACCTCGTGCCCATAGCTTCTAACGCCAAAGCGTTATGTGCTAAGCAAATGAGGCACGATAGCCATCTCTTTTAAAACGGGTATTGGTTAATAATATTTTTTATACTTTTAATTCTATGTTGTTATACTGGATCCAATTGATCGACCTCTATTGGCATATAGGCTCATGTAGGATTCCTCGACATTGTCGGTATTTTCAAATTTGATATTAGTGATGGATAGTGGCTGGCAGTGGAATACAGGACATACCTTTCGTTCTTTTTGAATCGATTGATTTCGGGTTCGTGTCTCATTGAGAACAACATCGTGCTTATTGGATTTCACTTTTAGCCACCACCAAGTCAATTATAACAGTAATTATTAATACAGTATTAAGCCATCCGTTTAGGAGCCCATATGCCGATAGAGGTCGGTCAATTCGTTCCAGTATAACAACGGACAATTACAGGCATCAACAAAAAGTAATATCTCTAGATGCTTTTCAGAAATCCGACAATGGGCCTGTTTAGCCCTATGCCTTATGCAACAACGTTCAAATAAGCTGTTTAACCAATGGATACGTGTAAAAGAAGCAGAATTAGTTAGTTCATTTCTATTTCATGCATCTTGAACTGGCGGTCTATAGAAGACAGGATATCTTTCTTCATAATATGTTACTTTGTTTTCTAAAGTTGAACAGATTTGCGCGTTTGAAATGGAGGTAGACCATTGAATTTTACTTCTATGCGCTTTCTCTGCTTTATTCAACAAAATCGGTTGTTCTCTACCTTTGCAATACAGATTTTTGTGCTGGCAGAATTCGGCGTAACCATTCCTTATAAGTAATGTACAAAAAGTCGAAAACTTCACAAAATGCTCGAATCTCTTTCATTACCTTTTTTGTGTAGCTTCAATGAATACCTCTTGCATCAGCACGGATATACCAACCGTGTTAACCTTAGCTTCGTTGGCGCAATATGCATACATGTGTTTCATCTGCGTGATAAGCGTTTTCAACTATTTTCGAGGTCCTCATATAGACTTCAAAATACGTTCCATTTGAAAATTAAAAATTTTTATTTCGCTTTGATAAATGATTTGTTTTGAAGACAACGCAAGTTACAGTCAAAATATAATTGATGACCACTAGAGCATGCGTATAGTACTCTTCTAGGTAGTTCGACCAGTTCTTAAGAATTTCAACCGAATCTTCATTTCACTAGTTTACCATTTTATATTGGAAATATATAACTTCTCATTATTTTATTTTCCTCCTCCAAATCAGCTTAAACGATGTAGGTAAGCTAACTGTCTGATTATTTATGAGATTTAAAACAATTTGTCGATTTTAAGAAGTTAGTATATTGGAAGACGAAGTATTTCTGAGCAATTTGGCGTATTTGGGCTATATATTTCGAACATCAATATGAGAGTAAAACTTGGGCACTGTGATACGCTGTAATTCCCGTTTAGTTTGTTTATTAGATATAACACAGTGAAACTATCATTTACTTGAATCTTGTATAGAGTTGACTTTGGTGCTGCCTAACTTCTTCAACGGTGTGAAATTTTGATAAGTACTTGTGAGAGACAACCCTCTTCATCTATATAGGAATGAAACTCGGGCACTGCGTTAGATTTTAATTCCATTTTAGTCTGTTTATTAGAAATATCACACAGGAAACAGTATCGTTTACTGGATAACGTTTCGGACACAATTTATAGTCCATATTCATATCAGGTAACAGAGTTTACATATTCCTTATTTTCTCTCCTTCTTTGTGACAAGGGTTTTAGAATTCTCCATATATCTGGGACAGGTTCAGAATCAGTTCTATTGCATGTATTTGGTGTTGATTCGATACACAAAGATTTAGTTATCAATCTCTCCCTCCACCCAACTATGTTAGTTTTTAACGCTGTCACTCTATCCCACCCTACTGTGTGATTGCGTGCAGAGCTATAGCCGTGCTTTTTTCTAAATTTCTTATCTTCTTAGGGTCTACTAATATTGATTTAGATAAGTTTTTGTGCTCTGTTATTCTGATTGACCCTGGTCGACTACTATTACTCCTCATCTATAGTTGAACATATAAAAACGGGTCACAAAATCATTTTTCTAACAGCTTTCAAAGTTTTACCCAGAAACAGTCAGGGATACATACTGAGATTTACCGAAGTGATAGCCATACGCAAATAGATGCCGTATTTGTATATACAGAAACAACTTGTTCTAGCACTACACCTTCATTGGTAAACTTTGTTTTCGTAGCAAAATTATTATCTAGTATGTCACTCTACTTTTTTGCCATCTTTTAAAAATGTAATCCCCGTATTATCTTAGCTATTCTATCTGTCCTCTCATTCTTCAGTTTAACATCAATTGACGTGACAAGTAAATTTGTGATCAGATTGTTCGAAATGTGTTTCGCAAATACATCACACTGTTCAGATAAACTTTGTCTTCTGCTCATACTTTCTAAGAATGAGGTTGTCCAAGCAAATTCAACTTGCAAAGTAGTGGACTGGTAGACTTCATAATTTTCTGCGTTTTTCTCCAACTTGTTCCAACTACAGTCATATTATGTGTTTTTCTATGTATATTTATTCAACTTAATAAGTGTATCTACCTGCTTCTTACTCTTATACATTTCAGATACTTTTCAGTCTACTATTACTTCATCTTTCCACATTTGACTGCGGTTTTATTCATTGAGCACATACATATGTATGATGAATGCACCTCACAGTCATCGCGTAGTATTCAAAAGTTTACTTCTCGTCAGTGGAATAAGCTTGGCCTCTTATTGGCTCGCTTCAAGTATTTATGATATGATATTGCGAAGCAAATATACCAAACGTCGTACAAAGAAACAAAGTGAAAACATTCGTGCTAAGAAACGTTTCTGTGAATACTTGAAGGAAAATCCTCTTGTAAGCAACTTTTGTCTCCATTTAATCAGTCGGGAGAAGGCTTTTAGTCAATGTAAACATGTTATAACATTCAGATTTTACTACTATTAAGCAAGATATGTTAGATTTTTATGATAGATAACTTATATTCACTGGTATCTTTGCTGTTCGTTTGAGGGGATTGACGAGGGTTCCAGGGAATTTGTATAAATCTTTTATTTAATCAGCAAGATGTCCCTCAAAATCGCGGGCCACTTTAGTCCGAATTTTCTTGACATCACATTCGTGCATCCGATACTCATTTAATTTTGTTAGTAAATCGACCCCAGTTCTAAGTATATCGTGGTTTGGCATTTAGCTACAAAATTAGGTTGGGCTGATTGTTATGTGCACTCAACTTTCAACCATTATCATGGGTTCGAACCCCACCTCACTTTGCAAGGTTTAGATAATGAGTTAGTATAGTAAACCGTTGCATAATTCCTTTAACTTGCTGTTTAATTCATAAGCCTGCACGTCTCACATAGTTCCATTTCACTTTTTCCATTCAGGTTGATAACTTTTTTATAGTGTTCTCTGAGCTGGATGCTTTAATCGCAGATCTTTCATTGTTATTCTAGACGACATTATCACTACACAACACCCTCAAAATCATCCTTCTAAGCTACAAATATTCTTCATGATAACTTTTGTGCCTACTGGAACGCAAAATGATTTATCCTCATACACCTGTGCATGTTCAGAAAGCTGAAAAACTCATGTAAATAGGCGTTAACTGGTTTTAATATAACATATTCCTGTCCACCTGCGTGTTATCGAGGCAAGATATTAGATAATACTTCAGCGATGGGTGTACAAGAAGTTGGTGTGGACCAGAAAGATAAAGATAAATGATCTTCACAAAGCTGCAACAAACAGTTCGCATCATCTAACACGTTACCAATAGCTAGTTATGGACGAATCAAATAAATCTCATAAACATTCAATTTCTTTGCCACTAATACAATATCCATCAAGCGTTTTGATTAGAAACATCTTTAAGTTAATGAAAAACTCTTTCTTGCTGCAACCCCTTGAGGAGCCTTTGGAGATCATCAAAGGACGTTGTTTCCATTGTCATTCATTTTTTGTGTGTTTCGGCAACTTTCTACCGTAACAATTGTCAGCGGATATCCAGTAGAATAGTTAGTTGTATCCTTTAGTACCGATAATATTCAGAGTTTAATACTATTGCCACAAGTTAGTATTGTCATATCATGGGCTCTACTCTGTTTCACTCTTGTAGAAAAGCCACTGTCACATTGCGACAGTCAATAAATTTTTCTTGGCATAGGCTATTGATACATACCAAGGCATTTCAGAATAATATGTCCCGAGTAATGAAGAATTGTTTCGTTGTATGTTTTAATGAATCCAAAGTGCTCACTGTCGATGTCACTTGTAATCCAAGAAATGACATTTAGATCATTTGGTGTACTTATGTATTCAGGAAATTTGTTATCAATGTTTGTATATTCTGCTGTGCCTTCCAAGTTGGTGGGTCGTTACTTTGAAGGAAATTCAATTACGTAACAAATTCCAGCCTAACAGTTGTAGGTTATTTGCAGCATCTTAAGTCAATTGAGCACTCTGTAAGTGTACTCATCTACAAGCCAGAAGTGTCTTCATTATTCAAATCATGTATTCACTATCTCTGAATCTTTAAAATTTGGTAAATTTTAGGTGGCATTCATCACCGACTGACATCAGTTGGGAAGTCACTGAAAACCTGGGTGCGTTCTGCTGAGGAGTCCTGTACTAGGACAAAACGGCTGTCCAGTACTCCTCCCAGGTTCTCAATGATTCTTCAACTGATGTCAGTCTATGGTGAATGCTACCATGGACAATAAATCCCTATAAACTTCAAAATACATTACTGTTCAATTTTTAATAAATTATAGTATACACAGAATCTAACAAAAGAAAAATCAAGTCAACATATCATCTAATTGTAACTACTCTTTTTAGAACAAATATATAACTTCTGTGTAGAAAATCATTTATTTCTATAACTAATCGCTTATTTGTTAAGGAAATCAATCCAGCTAGTCAACGATTCTACAAGAATTATAGTCCACTGTATGCCACAGATACAGATAAATTGGCTTCTTTAACATGTTGCTGTTACTTTTGTTGTTTCATTTTTTTTCACCATCAATTTTACTCCAGTCTGAAAAAAAGATCAAGCAGATTGTTGAGAAACCATTTTGTGAATTGATCAAGTGTTTAAAACATGGAGAATTCACTCCACAGAAAGTGCTGTTAGCCTACCAACACAAAGCATTCAAAGTAGATCAACAATGTAATTGTGTTGTTGAATTTCTTTATCCAAATGTAAGTTTTCTTTTTTTTTTCTGTTTTTTCTTCTCTAGACTGTTTTTCTTCTGTCTAGATGAAATTTTAACTTGCTACTGAATTCAGTTTTCCTTATCTTTATCGTGTTTTTTTTTGTTCATCACACTTTGATTATCAGTCTGACTATCTGAGATAACCGTGGTTCGGCAAACTTGTGTTGATACTGAGTGATGTTTGGAAATGAAAGTTTGGTGGGCGACAGGATTCTAACCAGTGACCACTGGGTTTCTGGACTGCTACTCTGCTAACTGAGCACCTTCAGTCATCAACCAGTATCAATACAAGCCTGCCAAACCATGACAGATAGTCAAATTGATATTCAATATGAGACTCACCTCTATATCTCAAGTAGACTTGGACTGAGGTGAGAAGTCCTCATCGAGCGCCCAACATGAGTACGATCAAGCCATAGTAATTAATGTATCACGGATTCACATGCCAGTCGGACAAAGCCCTTAGTGATCGAAGTGAAATAAAAATCTGGTCAGCAGTCGGGTCTTTTAGCTCAGTTGGTAGAGTAACGGTCCAGAAACCCGGTGCTCGGTGTTTTGAATCCTGCCATGCCCCAAATTTCCATTTCACCTTTAATCATTGGCCAGTATCACCATACTTCATGTTGATTAAAGTTTTCAGTTATTCAGCTGTGTAGCGGACCGAAAGAACAGAATATAAAAAATAAATATTTATTATGCGCCAATGTGAGTAGTGTAAAAAGGGTAACGAAAACGAGAAAAAAACAAGTAACAAAACAGATTTATTGATAATGACGACAGACAATGAGAAATTAAAACATTAATTTACTTGGGAGCAGAGCTTTTGTCAAATGTACCACAAATTTGTCTCAGTATTGCGATCGGAATGCTGAACTATATGACAGTGATGACGCTGAATACACAATGCAGCTATGTGGATTGTTAATAATTTGGGGATGAAGGGAGTATTTTCTTGTAAAGTTTCCAGAATACTTGATCATCACAAGTCATACACATAGTCACAAACAAACAGAATTCATTAGGAGTGAAAGACAGTTAATTTTTAATGCAACATAATTGTTTTGGTACGAAATTAGGTAGTGCATATAACCATATTTTTTTTTACAGTTTAAGGAAAATTTATGAATGGCAACACTACTTTAGCAGTCTCGATAGGAGTAGTTTGTTGTTTAATAGTTAAAAGCTGTGGATAGAAATTCTCGATAAGGTATATTTCTCCAGTTTTAAATGAGCTTACTTCTAATTGGATACAAATTTAGTCATTGGACTTCAATGTGCACCTGTTCTCATAAACGTTCTATCGACTTTGACGAACCACCCACTGGATTAGTCATTAACTTTATGTCTTCTTTGAGGTAGTGAGCTTGGTGAAAATGTAAAGTAACTTCATCTTTGAGTTTACATCTTATGATCGCCATTGTCATTGTATTATGTACATTAAGTTGCAGTATATAATTCATATGCAAAACACGTTCCTCCTTCCGATAACTTGACTCCATCAAAACTCCTTGTGCTTACAGATTTTAAAAATATCACAGACTGTTGCATTGTTGAAGGTATATAGCGTCTTGTGTTTAGTTGTGGAACTCATGTAGTTATTGCGTGCGCAGTTGCATAGTGCTTGTGTTTATGGAGAAGGTATATCACGTCAGTAGATTGGTTGAATTTGTAAATTACATTTAAACGATCTATTCAAGATTCAGTTTCTTTTGCATATTTATTAAAAAAATCTTTACAAATCGCCTGTCGATCCCATTTTTAAGCTCCGGCAATCCGTGATTCTGTTATGGTTTATTCATTCAAATCACGTGACCGCTGTACCAACTCTTCGACACAAGCTCTGGGAAAGATCAAGCATATTCATATTGAAAAAGACAAACTGAGAGTGTCTTTCGACGTTACAGCTCTATACACCGCAACGAAACCAAATCTGACTGACGATACAATGACTCTTCTCCTCAACAATGATATACACCTCTCGCAGCACACACAACCACACTGTTCAAGTGTGATGGAATCAATTGACTTACCTATCTCAGTTCAATGGCAAACTTTACAAACAGACAAAGGGAACACTAAGGGGATTGCCTCCATCAGGACTAATTACAGAAGCAGTGATGCGAAGTTTGGATATAAATAAAACTTTGGGTTCGATGTGTAGATGACGCGTTTGTCATCCATAAAAGACACGAATGGGAAAACGTTTAAAAAATTATTCAACAACATTTTCGATGACATCAAATTCACAAGTGAAGAGTAATCAAATAAGAAAACCTGCATTTTATGTGTTCTGATCACTAGTTAGGATTCGGAAAAGTTGGGAACTGAAGCATACGGAAAGCCGAATTATACGGATCAAATTCTCAATTACAATAGCAGCAATCCAACACCACACAAAATCGGTTGTGCAAAAACACTTCAAAAAAGCAAAGACACTGTAGTACATCAACCTTACAGAGAAAAGAAGAGAACTATTCAATGACTGCTCTCCAGACGAATCGTAACCCACGCAACAATCAAAAGTTGTTTACATAATTCGTCCCCAACCAATAAGTCAACCTTGAAAACTAACAAACTGCTTGTCCCACCTCACATGAAGAACGTCTTCGAGATAGTGGCTAGATTATTGAAGCCTTTTGCGATCGCTGTTGTTTACAAGCTCTAAAAATCTCTCTAGTCTCCCCTATGAAACCCAAAGGATACAATAGCAAAGGAAGACAAACCAAACATTACCTACAAAATAAACTGCAGAGACTGCGGAAAACACTACATCAGACAAAGTGGTCGTCCTCTTTCCATCCGTCTACGTGAAAATCAACTAGCGGTGAAGCATCACGACATATCTTCGCTCATAACAATGCATATGGATAACTGTGGATATGAATTTGAATGGAAAAATGTGGAAATCCTAGGTACAGGAAATATAAAGTACGCCAGAGAATTTTTAGAAGCTTGGTATTCAGGTCAGTCAGCAGTCAACAAATATATTGACGCTGATCCAATCTATCAACTAATAAGAAACAAAAAGGTCAAATTTCAGATCATCAGGACAAGCTACTAAATAAATTATGGAGAAAACCTTATGCCTCACTTCCTTCCGAAGTTTGTGCTGATGATGTTGTCCAGAATGACAGTGAATGCTCTACAAGTAAACCATCCAGCTTGGAAAGTAAAACACCATCAAAAAAATTTATCACTTCTGTTACCGTAATCTATTCGCATACTGACAATATAACTTTCCGCATCTATCAGCCGTTTCATACCTATACCTGTATCTTGTAAATCTATTGAAAACAATACAAGATGTGGTAGAATAACTGTGCAATCTGCTTAATCAGAATAATAAAACATGAAACCGAAACTGTCTGACACTGATTGGATATTGGTAACTTGCATAATGTTTATGCGTACAATAGACAAAATGAATTGGATTATCAGTGAATGGGTGTGTGTATGCGTGTGTTCTCATTCATAGCGTTTTGGTATTTTTAGTGTAAACTTTATAGCACATTTCAGTCTATTCTTGTTGTTTTGTTCTCTAGTTCGATGAAATCAATCTTAATGGTCCGTTGGCAGGAGCACCGGTTAGTATAAAAGAGAACCTTAATATTAAGGTAAATTGTTGCTCGTATGAATTTAATTTACCAACTTCGTAATTTTTAATGCATAATGGGTCGATAGAGCTTCAGTGAATTTAGTAAAAACTTTCATGACAAACTGGTTAACAACTGAAGAGCATGAGCTAGCTAGCCGTTTTATCTTCTAGTTTTTCGATTTCATCAAAAGTGTACGCATCGTCAATATTTTCTTACAAGTCATTACATTTAAGTTTTCTATTAAGCATTTTATGATTCAATCAATCTGTTTGTTGTGATTGGTTTTGAAATTTTTGTGTCATCGTTTTAATCCCCTGATGGCACAATGAGATTTTCCTGATTTGTACTCACGATGTTTAAAGCTGACCGTCCATATCCTTTCTGGCAATATTGGAAACAAGTCGACTTGAGTGGAAAAATGGAAATCATCAAGTTCTTAACTAGTGAGTCAAAAGTCACTCATTTACCATATTGGACAAGGTTGAAGCACACATCTTTAACTGATTAGTAATAGAAATAATATTTTAACGAAAACCTTCCTAGAAACTCTCCTTTTCTTGACCCATTCATCTCTGTCAATTACAATTTTCTCAGAAATTTGTCTTCTGGATTGGCTCAGTGATTTTACACATTATTAGCTATACGAAGTATACTGGGTGAGCATATAACAGAAGTATCAAAGAAATTATTTATCCAACGAAGGTGCGATAAAACAAACAGATTATTTAATTTATCTTGATTGGTGGTATGTGAGTAGGCTAGCCAATAGGATAGATAACTTAAACCACTCAGTAAAACAATCTGGATGTGTGCTTTTCGATTTAAACCGGTTTGATTCTTTGTTGCTATTCTCATCCTGTTATTTTGTGCTAACTAATGTAAACTGACAGATTAAACCCACTATATGTGTATGATCTTTTTATTTTAGGGTAGTGAAAGTCATGCAGGAATGGTTAAATTCCTAAATGGCCCATCAAGTGAAGATTCTTACATAATACAAGTAATTAAATCGTTTGGTGGTGTACCATTTGCACGTACAAATGTACCTCAATCAATGTTCAGGTAGATTTCTTTTACCAGTTTGTTTGTGTTATCCCTGTGATACGAAGGCCAGATATTAAACTGAAAAGACTCCATATTTAAATCATAGTAATCTTCACAAAGTTATCGACTTTATGGGTGATACTCTTAATAAATACTTCTTTGAAATGAAATTCTACAGAGGATTTCATCATGCTGCTATGATTTCCAACTAAAGACAGGTTATATTTATTCCTTTTTTGCTGAAATCTGAAAGAATTTTGAAGATTAAATGGTTTTGATGTTATTAGTTGTAACTTCTCGTCACTGATTGGACTGAATTGTTCAGCCACCTTGTGGCATATGGACTCCTGTACGGAAGCCTCGATACTGTCTGAATATTTATTGTTATAATTGACTTATTTGTGGTCAGCAGTAGAATCCACGATACGCATTTCGTTTTATTTGGGACTCGTCATTTGGATGTACCTGCACCTCAGTGAGTGATGTTGTTCCCACTAAGACTAGAACCTAGGACCAATCGTTTCAAATGAGACCAAACGCGATTCATGAATTTCACTACTAGTCACTACCCACTAATAATATCAAAATTGATAATACCGGCAATATTGGGGCATCCTCATAGGAGTTCGTAGGCCAATAGTGTTACGATCCAACGCTATAGATAACGATACAACTCTCCGAGACGATTAACGATAGAACAATGACTTCTCAACTCGATATTCAGCTGACACCAGAAGACGATGGGATTGAAAGTTTATTTACACCAACCGAATTTTAATAGGTGAAAACTAAGTCGTTTATATACCCTTAGATGGCCTTAGCTAGAGAAAACAAATTAGCCTATTAAAAATGTGAAATGGGCCAATCAGCGTTTAATAACCTAAACTACGGCAAAAATAAGCAAGATAGCATAGTGCAAAAAAGGCGCGAAAATAAGGCTTAAACTTAACAATGATAATATAAACATATGATAGGTTAGTTGTCTTAGCGACTTACCATCCCTAACTAATAGTTGCCGATCGACACGATAGAGATTTACAAGCTATAACATCCAAACTACACTGTACTTGTCTCACAAGGAGTGCCTTTTGTGACTCAGTGGATAACGCATTAGTGCCTGAAGCAATTGGTCATAAGTTCCAGCCTTAGTGGGGACAGTATCTCTCCCTGTGGCGCAGGTACATCCAGCTGACAAATCCTAAATAGGCAAAACGGGCATCCTATATATATATATATATATATATATATATATATATATATATATATATATATATATATATATATATATATATATATAGGATATAGGATGTATATATAAACTTATTTATCTCTATGCTACCCTGATGGTGGGACCTTCTAATGCGTGTAATCCGAAGCGATGCATGAAATGTATTGATAATTCGCTAGTGCAAATTTGCAATCGGTATTCTAGCATACAATTCACATCTTTATCGAAGTTTTGAATTAGTCTTTTTACACTTTTGTCTCCATATTACAGCTGCCTAGTTAGTGCCACTTGTTATTAAGTTGAACAAACTACTTGTTTAAGGGTAACGTTGGTGTTACTTACGAGCAGTTAGTTGTAAGAATACAATAAAAGTAACTGGTTACCTTTATTGTCTCACTGGATCAGCATTTTAAAAGCAAAAACTCCAATTCTATATCCGAAACAAAATGTCATCTCTTTGCACAAACTTGAATTATGTAGGTATGCTTCTTTCCAAAAGTCTCTAAGTGAATTTTGTTTCATTTCTCAGCTTTCACATATTTTGGTATTACAGTCTATTCTTTGTATTACGTAAAAGTTTCTCATATACTTTCTTACTAAAGTGCCCTATTCATTATTTAACATATCAAGTGGCTTTCGCAGACAAATAATACGAATATTACACTTGAAAACTGTTGTATTATAAAAAATGTTTAAAAGGAAAGCCTAATCAATAAACAATAAATTCTTTATCGCTCAAGAATACTTGCTCAAATGACACCTTTTCTTGTATGAAACAAACAACTAAGAAATTTTCAAAACACCAGCCAGATAATTCGAATATATGCAAGTAGCAACGAACATTCATTATTTTGGTTTTTGCACTTTCCAGTGAGTATAAAATAATGAACAACCTTTACCCAACACTCAGTTTTTTCAAACCATCGAATCCCAGCTTGGTTTCCTTATGCATAATAGCTAAGAACATTTTTTTCAATTCATTTAATCAAATGACTTCTGTATATGTAGTGCATAAAACGACTCTGTAACCTGTTCATTATACCTCTTGTATGCAGCTGTAAATTTAAGATATTTTCTGCTGCCGACCACTAGCTGCTACCTTGAAGTGGTGATCGGGCTTGCCTTTCACAGTGGTTTAACCAGCTATGCTGATGGAATGCGTGTTCCCTCGAGGTCCTACCCTACCAGAAATGTCTTTTAGGCAGTGGTTAGAAGAAGAAGTTACCGTTATGATGCAAATCACTGCACTATGATGGGGGTTCTAGATCGAAGTCGGATGGGGTGTGACAGCAGTTAGGTGTTTCCCTGGAATGACCAGCAGTACCACTCTGAAGCTACCTTCTATATGCGAAGAGGCTAGGGTTGAATGAGGCTGGTCCACAAAACAGCTCACCTCTACTCTGCGGCTTACCGGTACCAGTGATGTGTCTTTATTGTCTGACTTGCAAAAAAAACTAATCTGTTAAACTTCTAAAACAGCTATATGTGACAGGCCTCAACCAAAAGTCATTTGGACTCTATGGTCAAGTGCTAGGTCCTCTTCTTCAGATGCCTCAAGAAAAACGAGTCTTCTGCGGTGTAGGCAATCGGGAAGTTCTAACAGCTTTCAAAACTGTTTCAGCACTCAAGTTCCCCCCTACTAGCTCAGTAGACTGAGGTATGATATCAGAAACCAAAGCAGACATTAATCTCATGTTTGACCGATTTCAAATCAATTTTCATGTTCTAACGAATCAAGACCAGACAGATTTCCAGAGTAAAATGACGTTATTTTATTTCACCGATAATCATCAGACACTTGCAACCTAAAATTTCATGTCTTAGTGGCAATAAGTGATAATTACCATATTATGTCATGGATAATTCTAAATATATAAAGAAATAGTAGTAGGGTCAAGCAAATCAAGGTTCAAGTGAAGGGAGTTGGTCAACAATGAAGAATTATATAATGATATGAAAAACAGGGAAATATCAACTCCAGTGGAAACTCGTTAGCTAGAAAGGAAGACATGATGTAACCCAAAATATAAATCAGTTACTAGGGTAACGTTAAATAGCGACAGCCTGTCGTTTAAGAAATGATTCTCCGGTTTGAACCACCCTTGATGTACTTCGGCCTGGTCAGTCTTTTATTATTCGTAATGAGGCTTATCAATGTCCAGTAAGTCAAAATTTTCCCAGACTGTCATTGATATACGAAGTGTTTATCTACTATCAGGCACTCTTTTCATTCATATGGTGAATTTATCCATTAAAATAGCGGTAATTACTTGTTGCGTAAGTTGTAGGTGTTTATATTGAATTACTTGCTGACTAAGAGATTTTTTCTCAAATATTGCACTGATGTCATTGACCAGTATAACACTAAAATGTTCTGCTATAAATATTCCACCTCAGGAAACAATTTAATTTGAAACAATAAGTCACTGTGAATTAGAATTGTATTTGAGGCTAGCAGCTATCTGTGATGTATGACTCAGAATTGATGCCAGTTAAGCAGATGCAACCACACCTTATCATCAACTCATGTGCTATATCACACTCCATTATTTTCCCTAACCTCTCTTCTTTTCATCCCTTGGCTGCTGATTATGCTATTTACACTCCCTTGTATTCTGTCTTGTTGCCGCCTATCCTATATTAGTGTGAAGTGTGACATGTTTCACCGTTATACAGTAGTTTCAGGTTGTTGATACTGACAGACTGATTGCGTCCTCTGTTGATCCAGGTTAAGCTGACCACGTTGATTAGTTGCCCGGGGTCTCAGAGACGAAAGAAATCAGTGGTTGAGGACTCTTGATGACTTGGTTGAAAATCGGTCACAATGGTGCAGATCTATTCATTTTCTGATGTCTTCTAAAGCTTGAATATTTGCACTAACCTTTATCCTCAAGTGGTCTCATACAACTTCATCTACTTTGATATCACTCTTATTCTACCCATCTTTCTGTGTATATTACTGTGAAGTGTGGCAACTTGTCCTGATACACTTGTATGCGAGGTTCTACGTTGATTTTGTCAATCAGTTACTCTATTTCAGTGTCTGACTTCTACTCTACGACGGTTGCAACTACTAATTACCATGATATTCTGAATTTTTCTACTAACTTATTCCATCAACTTTAGAAAAATAAGAAAATATTGCCAGTTTCTTCATAACAGGATTGAAACACCATATAAAGGGGTGCATATTTTTCCTAAATCTGAACTTGTTATTCCCTAGTACCTCATAAATTATTGTCTCGATCCTCTTTCCTGAATATAATTCCAGTGTCTTGTCATCTAATCCAATCGATGGAATAACACTCAATC
This sequence comes from Heterobilharzia americana, assembly GCA_944470555.2. Classification (NCBI taxonomy): domain Eukaryota; kingdom Metazoa; phylum Platyhelminthes; class Trematoda; order Strigeidida; family Schistosomatidae; genus Heterobilharzia; species Heterobilharzia americana. The sequence goes on from OX104134.1 coordinate 7,657,529, forward strand.
CATTAGCTTTAGATCGTAGCCCAGGAGGAAGTAGTTCAGGTGAAGCAGCTTTAATTGCAGGTGGGGGTTCCGGTCTTGGATTTGGCACAGATCTTGGTGGAAGTGTACGATTTCCTGCTGCAATGTGTGGCATTGTAGGTTTCAAGCCTACACCGAAACGTGTAAGGTAGGTTCTTGTAGCTAAGATAACTTTAATTTGCAAACATGTTTTTATACTGTGTACTAAAAATATTGAGTCTTAAGCTTTCAAGTATGACTTTCGTTCATGTGGTTTTCAATCAGTGCACTAGTGCTCCGAAAACTATAAGTTGAAGTTGTTTAGTCTGCGGTTTCATTACTCTTCTCGCTTCAAGTTCCTTATCTTGTAGCCAACTTTTATTAAACCTGTGAAATGCTATTTTGATGGTGTTGTGTTCTCTAAGCCGAATGGTTCAATCGTGAAGTCTTCATTGTCATTCTAGACATCATCAGCACAAACTTCAGAAAGAAGTCAGCTATAGGGTTTTCTCCACAAGTGGCTTAGTAGCTTGTCTTGATGATCTGAAGTTTGACCTTCTTATTGTATCTTATTAATGGATAGATTGGGTCATTTTCAGTATTTCTGATGATTGCTGGTGGACGTGAATACCAAGCTTTCGATAATGAATCCATTTCATGGAGTAGTATACCCGGTCTCCTGAAACCGCACTTTAAACTTCATATTCGAGCTTTCATTATCTACACCCTCACTCAAATTGACCAGCAAGCGTCGCTCACCAATAATTCTTGTATCCAGGGCTGTGGGTGTATACTGTATCTGTGAGACTACCTTTTTGACCAGCATGGTCTTCAAACATAAAGAGATACATTGCCTGATATGGCATCCACCGACCCTAATTCATCAGTGGACACAGGTAGGTGTCATTTCTATCATATATAGCTGGAAAGTTTTGGTTGAAGATTTCTACTTATGGACAGTTTATGCGTTGTTTCGAGCACAATACCATTCTGAGAACAACTGGATGTTTAGAATACTTAGGCTGCTTTGAGTTAGGATCTAGCTAAACCATATTCGAAACAAAACAAGGTCACTTATGCTAGAAAAGTCTAGCGTCATCTCCAGTGTGTTTTTTAAAAGTATTCCAAACCATAACTGACTCAGAAAGATGTCAAGGAGGGCCAGTGGATCTCAGCGGCTTCTTCTGGATTTATGGATGCACATGAACTTATTCCTACAAGCTCTGAACACAACAGTGAGTGATGGTAACTCAAATGTAGACTGACAAAGAATCTACACATTAGCAGTGGTGGACAGCGAAAGCTAAAGCGATGGGAATGTCAGCGGTCATAGGTAACATTATACAGTCATTTAGAGTGATCAAGAAAACTAGGACAGAAGGGTCGATGGTTAATGAGACTATAACGAAGAAGGTTGTGCCTGTGGTTCACTGGCAAGGCAGACGACTGGGACGTTATATGGAACATCTCAACTAGTCTCCAGCTACTATCCTGTTGCTCGTTATCCAACCGGATTCTGAATGGGAAACTGAGATTTGGCCTCCAACACTTGTAAAAGTTGTTAGAATTGGAGGTAACCTGGAACGACGGAGGGCAGCAGATCCAGATCCTCTAGTACTAAAGGTATTTAGCGATGGCGGTCCGAGAGTTTGACTTTTTTAGCTCAAGTATCTAGCATATGCGAAACAGATATGATCTGGTCTGAATCATTGATTCTTCCATTGTGATAACCATAGTGGAATCAGTCTACTGAACATGATGTCCAGGATTTTAGGTTGCATAATCATCATACGTTTAAGTTAATATCTGGAAAAGGAAACTGTGGAAAACCAAACAAGTGGGTCTGAGACCCAGTCGTGAGTGTGTCGACCGGATACCCATCCTCGATTAGCTTCCGGGACACAGACACACCTTTTAGAGCTGTATTTCTCGACCTGAATGCGGCATTTGACTCTGTGGATCGAGAGGTCTTATGCTAGGATCTCTCATTGAAAGGGGTTCTGTGTAAGTAACTCACTTTGTTGAAGACTGTGTATTCGAATTCTCGTAGTGATTTGTATACTTTGAGTGGTATATGTCAAGAGTCTTCACTCTCTCCATCCTTATTTAGTTTTGTCATATACAGACTTATGAAGGCTTTACTCTTACCATGTGACTTTACAAGAATTAATCTCATCACAGGCCTTTTTAGTAGATCTAGGGTACGTGGATGGTATAGTCGTGTTAGGTGAAGACGATAATATAATACAGTCTACTACCTGAGTCCTCACTCGAGACTGGCATTAGATGTAGAAGGGTTGGGATCAACATACTACTGTATCGTGTCAATTTTTCTCTTTTCAAAGGGGATAGTCTAAAGTTATCATCAAGCAGCTTTTTGATTCTCGAGTGCTTTTAATAGGTCGGCGAATTTTGCCTAAGTAATTTGTACAAGTTGAACACTAGGTTATGAAATACTGAGCCTCTATGCATTTTTTTACAGTAAGCTGGGTATATCCTCACATGGACGATATATTACCCGTAAGTATTTGTATTTTTTCTATCAATTTATCATACTACTTGATATGCGATAAGAGTGGTCGAATGGTCTGCTCACACGTTTGGCATCAACTGTTCCTAGGTAGTTATGATATTTATATAGGGTGAACTTTCATCGAATGAGATGGCTAGGACGTGTGTTACGTATGCCTCGTCTTACAATCCTAACTGAAGTAACTTAAGGCTGGAAAGATGTTAGAAGTGGGCCAGACTAAAGCGGAGTATCATTGCATGAAGTCTTCGACTGGTCTAAACCATGTAGGGAAGTGTATACTTCCCGGTTGAAGTCCACATGACAGTAGAAACCAGTTATTGGAGACTCTAGATGCCATGGCTCAGAATCGACCTGATTGGCGCAGATGTAGCCACGAATTGAGCACCATCAATATCTACAGGGGACCAGGCATTATCTCTTAACGGTTCAAGTTACCACATCCCATATCAGCACACCAGGTAACAAAACAATCAGATTAAAAATGCAGAAATAAAGAAGAATTGGCAAAAAGCAGTCGAAAGCAGTAAAGGAGAGGAAGGGGGAATGATAAAACGTTAAATTCAGTGTAGCGTTTTGAATGAAAATAAAGTATGGACACATCTCCACTAACATCGATTTTGAGTCATATCACCTAGAGTCTCCAACCACTGGTTTCTGTTGTCACATGGACCCCCAACTGGCTGGTCTATACCTCTATACACAACACTGACCGACAGTCAAAGATTTCATGCGGTGATGCCATGTTTTATTCTACCCGTCTCCAAAATATCATACTCCGATTACCCTGTGGCATGCCGATGCAGGTGACATAGTCGGATTCAAAATTATTATATTATTATTTATCCCTTGGGTTCCTAGTGGGACATAGGGCTTCAGCAGCACGTCTCCAGTACACTCTGTTTTCTGCAATCTTTTAGACCTGGCACCACAACTACCCAGAAGCTTTCATTTCTTCCTCACATCATCTCCTCCATGTCACCCTCGCCTCGGATGCCCAACTCGTCGTTTTCCCTTTGCCTTCCACTAGACGGCCTGGCCTGGTCTGGTGCATGATGTCCCCACTCGGCCTTCTCAATGTATGCCCAATCCATCTCCACTTCCTTCTGCATATTTGTTGGGTGATAGATTCTTGGTTGGTTCGTTCCAGAGTTCCTTGCTGCTTATTCTTATCATTCTGGCCATCTGATCTTCAATATCGAGGCAACGTAGGCAGCAGCTGTTGATGAATGTCTGTAGTTTGTTGGAAATCCCTTCCGTAACGCGCCAAGTCTCTGAACCATCACATGGAAGCACTGACTTGACTGATGTTGGTGTTGAGAATCCGGATCTTGTTCACACTTTATGCTGAGTGCAGTAGATCTCCACACTGATTTCAGATTAATGAAAGTCTATCTTGCTTTTCCAATCCTGGTTTTGACATCCTCGTCTGTGCCTGCGCCTGTAGTTGAAACGATGCTGCCTAGGTAGGTGGGTAGATGAAAGAGACAACTTCCTTTAGGTTTCTCCCGTTCATGGTGATTGGTGCCTCTTGTTGTTGATGCTGTTGTTGGTTGGGTATCTGCATCACCTCTGTCTTCTCTACATTCATTTGAAGTACCATCTTCGCTGCCTTACCCCGCCTCTTCTGCCAACTTGTTGTTCTTCGCCTGTAGATCTTCAAGTTTGTGCCACAAGATATCAGACAAATCATCATTGGCAGCGAAATCCAAATCTTCTTCTGGGGTCTTTCCATTGGTCTAGCCAATGCCTGCCCATCTTCTCGCTCCTCACTGTTTGCTGCATGATCCAGTCCACCACAATCAGGAAGATCATCGGTGATAGTAGGCGACAACCTTGTCTCACTCCTGCCCCTTGTCTTCACTTCAAAGGCATAACTGAGCTTTCCATTGTCAATCACTCGGCATGTAGCATCATATAGCATATAGCTGTTGAGTGACGTTGATAAAGGTTTGTGGCATTAAAACCGTAGGGTTGAAGCAGCAGCCTGCCAAATTACTTCTAGGTCGACGCTATCGAATGCCTTTTCAAAGTCGATGAAGTTGAGGTAGAGAGTTGACTGCCATTGTATGTTCTGTTCTATGATGATGCGTAGCGTCGCGTTACAATTTGTTTCTCCTGAAGCCAGCCAGCCAGCCTGTTCCGGTCGTAATCCAATTGAATCCAGAGCATTTTTCAGGAGTGAGACAAGGTTGTCGCCTACTATCACCGATGATCTTCCTGATTGTGGTGGACTGGATCATGCAGCAAACAGTGAGGAGCGAGAAGATGGGCATGCATTGGCTAGACCAATGGAAAGACCCCAGAAGAAGATTTGGATTTCGCTGCCAATGATGATTTGTCTGATATCTTGTGGCACAAACTTGAAGATCTACAGGCGAAGAACAACAAGTTGGCAGAAGAGGCGGGGTAAGGCAGCGAAGATGGTACTTCAAATGAATGTAGAGAAGACAGAGGTGATGCAGATACCCAACCAACAACAGCATCAACAACAAGAGGCACCAATCACCATGAACGGGAGAAACCTAAAGGAAGTTGTCTCTTTTATCTACCCACCTACCTAGGCAGCACCGTTTGATGTCTGCAAGTGGAGTCTTGCCTAGTACTGATTGCAGTTGTCTATAGAATTCCTCCTTCTTCTCTTGCTCTGCATTATTTGTTGGTGCGTAACATTGTATGATTGTGACCTTCCTTCCTTCCTTTTGAGTTGAATATTGCTATCATGATCCAGCTGGAGGAGGATATTGGTTCCTACTGCATGAGAGAGAGCCTTCGATGTTCTTGGGGGCATCATGTTAGCCACTCGAAAACTCAGTGTGCTCGTGGTTGTCGTGTGGGTTACCGGAGTAGATTATTGACTCTCCAGTTGACAGTTTGGAGAGTCCACTTCCATTCCATCTGCTTTCGCAGATTCCTAGCACTTCTATGCCATACCTCTTCATCTCTTTTGAAACCTGGCCAGCCTTGGTAGGTTCATACAATGTGCGGACATTCCACATCTCCATTTTTACTTTTGCTTTCATCGAGAGAAGAGAAGACACATCGGCCGACTGGCTTCCGAAGACTTTCACCAACCGGCGTTATTTCGTCTCTCCGATTCCGGCGTGGAATAAGTTTTTATTTTTGATATTTTCTTTGTGGTGGGAAGTTTGTTTAGCGATTAGATTGTTTTCTTACCGGTGTAGCTTTGCTAGCCGTATGCTCGACCTTCCTTGTTTATCCGCGCTTAGGACCGGATAGTAACCAGTGAACTAGTTAACCAGGCGAGGTTGTCATATTTAGAAACAGAAACTTGTTTGCAGTATTTCCTTGTTCTTCCATGCTTTCTTTTGATGACTTCCTAGAGAGTATGTAAATATATCGAGAGTATGTAAATTGTTTTATTCAGCAAAGTGATTTCTGACTGTATAAGCTTATTGTTAGTGTTGAAGAAGTTTTTCTGTTTATATCTTAAAAATGGCTGTGAAATAAAGTTAATCGGTTGTTTTTCACCTTTCTCGTAGGTTCCTATACAAGCATGTTAACTCGAATACTTCTCTGTTTTCCGGTCTACATATGATCTGTGAGATTGATTAAAATGAGTACAGCTATGCTAATTGTTTTCTGCACTGTTACTACGTATGGAAAGCGTGATTTCACCATGATAATGATTTTCGACAGTGTAGTTGCAGCTTTTCGTTGTGAGGAGGAGCGCATAGTAGCTGAAACTTAATGCTGATAGAAAGAAGCACTGATTTCAACAACATATTCTTTTAACTTGTTTTACGAAATCAAACAACTCACTTACCTCAGAAAATGTAACCTTTTCGCAAACCTTTGGTCGCTTTTTTGAAAAAAAGTGTCGTTAAAAAGTTTTATTGAACTACTTTAAACTCATTAACTTGACGTGACGATCCACAACTCAGTCATGTAACTGATTAACGGTTCGAATGACAGTGTTATGAGTGATCTGTCGTCGCTTTTACTATATTTCTCCTTCTTTTTTATGGAAATTGAGAGTTCTGTTGGTTTTCCTTGCGCGAGATGTACAAACGTGTATTTTGGCGGCTCAGTCTATTTGGAATTCTAGTTTACATCATGAATTAGACTATTTTTGTCCACCAATGACCTTTAACTCAGAGGTAAGCTGGGAATAGCTTTCATTTACCATAATTATGCGTTACTTTCATCATAAGGATTTTTTTGAAAATAACTGTTTACAAATTTCATCATTCAATAAATTACTGAAGCTTTATATCTCTAAAAAAGTGTACTCGGAAGATTTAAGCTCATTTTTGTTGCACGAATTATTCTCAACTGCTTGCAGACTTTTTTGTATCGAAATGTGTGCATAACAAAAAGCTGCACGTATTCTTTCTAAGTTGATGGAGGCTTGCACCCTATTAATCACCTAAAGATGTTGACTGGTACGCTGTTAAGCTGTGAGCTAAACTGAACTTATAGGAGAAATTCAAAGGAAGGTTGAGAAATGCCTGCGTTATGCTGGTTATATTCACTTCATCAATTGAATACGGTGATTTCAGTACGAAACGATTGTCTCTAAATGGTAATAAAGTTTCCCGAGGAGTGGGGTAGAGACTGAATGATTTACTAATGGGGACATATCTTCCTATCAAGTTAGTCTGTTGAAGGTCAGCAAGGTTATATCTGATCATTTTTGTGAAGAATTAATGAATGTCAGATAGCAACTAAAAAATTATTTCATCCAAATTTGAAACCTAACTGTAAAGTGTTTTTTCAGTCTTTTTCAAAATAGAATCGCATCACATACATATCTTGTAATGAACATTTCTCTGTTGACATAGCTTTTTGTATCACACAAAACAATTTGAAAGGCATTTTGAATACCTGGAATCCTTGCTGATCTACTCACCTTTGAGTTGACAATAAATACGGATGCCAACTACAAATGCGTTTCACTGAAATTTCAACGGTCTTCAGTCTTTTAGTTGAATGATTAACAGATAGATGGGACTTGGCACAGACGTGCATGACTGACTGATAAAAACAACATAGATCCTTGCACACAAGTTCAAGTTGCCACACTTCACATCAGCACCCAAAGAACAGATGTATAGAAAAGGAATGATATCAGAAACATAAAGCTGTATGAGAGAACAAGCGATTTGAAGATAACAGTGCAAATACTCAAGCTTTAGAAGACTTCAGAAAGTGAATACATCTGCGCCACTGCGACTGATTTTCAACCATGTCATCTAGAGTTCTCAACTAACTCACTCCATTCGTCTCCAGGACCTCAGCCAATTAGTCTACATCTGCCCACATAGTTTAGGCCAACAGTCAGTGACGTCATGAACTGATGCGACGTCTTGGTCTGGTCACACTGAACCCTCGTTCAACCTGATCCAACTCCCCCAGCCTAGACTAGTACGTCGAGGTAGGTGGTGGCTCGCTGGACATGTGCACTACATTTCCAAGCCATTTAAGTCGACAAGGGTTCACAACCTCATCGATCGACTTGCCTATCTTATCTAGTACCCTTCGCCTGACCTCAGTTTTGCTAATACAGCGATTCCACTACAGGCGAGCAATGCTACGAAGATACCTATAATACACACTCCAATCGCTTCATTCCTTCTACTTCTAACAGTGGTCTCTTTCTTCTGTATAACAGAACGTAACGGACTGATGGAGAATATTTGTAGCTCAGGTGGATGGTCTTGTTTGTATTGTGTTCTCTGAGCTGGGTTGTTTAATCGTGAAGCTTTCATCGCCTTGCTAGACGACATCAGCACTAACTTCAGTATGAAAGCTTCACGATTAAACAACCCAGCTCAGAGAACACAATACAACCAGGACATAACGGACTGGGGTGGAGTATACCCGTCTTTTGATAGACAGTCGGATATCTCTCTAGTCGGAGCCAGAGATTCTACAAGTTCACAAATTCTAAATGGGCTTTCTGTATACAAGTTGAGGTTTCATCAACAACCAATTCTTTCGGGCTGATGCAATTTCCCAAGTAAATGAAGTGGTCGACACATTCCCCCTTTTCACTCCTTATCCTTAAACCAGGAGTGTTTACAGCAGACCATCCTGGAGCATTATCTTACATTTCGCATGTACGGAACGCATGCCAAACAGACATTTTTGCACAGAAGTGCATCATTTTAAATAGCCAGGCTCATTAGCAGCATGCCAAGAAGTGGATGGCGAAACAGTAATTTTAAGGGCGACAAAAGTTTATGATAGACTTGAGAATAAATGAATGAAAGTTCTTGAAAATATTCAAGACTTTGAAGATGAAAAAGGGTGTATACATCTGCGTCATTGCGATCGATTTCCAGCCATTTCACTAAGAACCTCTAAGCAGCTATTTCTTTCATCTGGAGAACTCCAGTTAGGTAGCCTACGCTTCTATTCACAACTCAGATTAGTTGTTAGTGACTTTATGAATGACTGGTACCAGTCCTGATTTTGACCGCCCCTTGGGTTTTTAGAAACTAATACTACTTCGTCTAACGTGACGCTCACGTCGAATTAGTCAATCGAAGGAAGTTCATAACCTCATCAACTATTCAGGCAGCTTACTAGTCTATGAAATGAAACTTATGCCCAGTAATAGTAATAGTAAATAAAGTGAAAGATGTATATCTTTTTTTTGCTAGAAATGTACCTAGGTATGAAGATCTGTTACTTTGCTACATCGTGAATCATTGTCACCAAATTTA